>JAEANM010015178.1:0-13718 GCA_017656035.1 Myanophis thanlyinensis
ACACACACATCATTTTTTATAGAGAGAGAAGCTGATCAGGCAGTTCAGGACTTAGTAGATTCAATGGAAGCTTAAACAAAATTCTATTTTGTCACTTTTTTTTACCAAGACATATTTTGCCTTGAGTGAGTGAACTGGCTCATCAAATTCCATCTCCTCATCTATAAACAGGCATGGTTCCAAGACTTTACTGTTTAGGAATGGAGGCTTTTCTTCATGCCTAAACGTTTAATTTTCCTTCAAACAGAATTTTCAGCTACATTAGTATTAACAACTGACAAGGTTATGTATTTGGGAAACACTGCTGTTCAACTTATTGAACAGAGCCTTTAATCTCTTCTAAAAGATCATCCAAATACCACGGACCAGTTAGGAAGTTACACTGAATTCTCTCCCAATATTGGAAATGTTGAAGATGAAAAACTAGGCAAAAATAATATTCTTCAGTATTTCAATGAATAAGATTGGATAACTCCAGGAAGAATAGACAAAATACAAACTTTCATATTAAATTGAATACATCTTTTGCCTCCTTCTAGCTCAAGATAAATAAACTCCAAGTTAATTTTTTCTTCATTATATTTTAACATTTATCTTATCTATATAAAAAAGAATTAAAATCAGACATTCATCCTTGAAGGGTGAAAGCTAATCAGATAAGGATGCAGCACCAACACTGTAAATCCCAGAAGACCAGTGTGTCTTGACAGATTTCCTTTCAGGCCCACGTAAGTAAACTGCTTAGTCACTGTAACTATTTAGTGTTTAAATTTCATTTTTGCAATATGACACATCAAATTCTCATAAATATTCCTTGACAGATACCAAGTCACAACTGCAAGACAGAAAGTATGCTTCCAGCACTTTAACATCTTCACTGTAGTAGCTCAGTTACAGAAGCAAATAGTAGCAACAGAACACATAAAGATTTCACAGAACACTGAGGCTAAATTTATTTACCATGTGCTATACTATTCTTCATGAACAGCGTCCAATCATAAATGTTTAACATAAGCAGCTTATATGAACAAGATATTTATTCAAACAAACTGATATGTATGCAAATTATGGATTTAAATTCTATATAATTAGAATATTTAAAAGCTCTTGCCATTTCAAAGATCTCTACTTTCAGTAATCACTTTTTTTATTTGTTTTCCTTCCAAGGAATCCCTAAATAGAAACTAAATAAATTGCAAAAGACTTGGCAGCACATTCAACTATGCTGAGGACTAACTAAGCTTTCAGGGCATTAGTACTGCCCGAGTACAGCCTAAAACACATTGAGTAAACTAATGGATAAACGGACAAGCTGTCTTCTAGGGGTTTCCGTGTTCTTTTAAGAGAACTATGGAAACCACATGGACTTTCAGAACAGACTGTATTTGAAAAATGGTTACTCTATTGATCTATAACTGAGTTTTTAAAAGACACTATTCCAATTAGATGAATCTGTAATTCCCTTTTTTTAACTCAAAAGTTTAGGATTACTGTGGAATTATCATTCCTGAAAGGTAAGAATTTTCAGGCCAAACTGCTACTAAACATCAGGTTCTTGATGCAAATACCTATATTATGCTTGCAGGGATACACAAAGAAATTCCTTTAAGTGTATGACCTATGCACATCTGCTAAAACAGATTGCCTGAATATTGAAGGGAAGAGACAAACTCCCATGGACTGATTAATATTTATAGCATTTGTCTTTTAAGGTTGTACAACACAAGGTTTACCTGAATGTTCAACTAAATTTAAAGAGGTTTAGTTCCAAGTAGACATAAAACTATATAATTTTGACTCAATAGATTTTGTTACACTCCTCTGATTTTGCCACCACATATGGCTCTTTTGTGAATTTTGACTTTATAAAATTATAGACTAACAATTAAAAGTTATTGTTTTAGGTGGCAAGGGTCTTTTTAGGAGGACTTCTGAGAACTATTTCAACATACAGGCGAGATCCTTCATGTACCCAGATATGAAGCCATGTAAAGTGTCAAAAGTACTACTGTGAACTGCTCTCAGAAACAATCCAGAAACCCATAAAATTCTGTAAACTTCAGTAAACTGAACCACAGCTTGTCTATAATCAGGAGCTGCATTTTGGATGAACTGAAACTTCAGCTATCTTCTGTGGTAGATCACATAAAACCTACAATATTGCAATATTCTAAAACCAGAAGATAGCAAGTACAATATAAACATTAGAAGACATCTACAAAGTCAAAGCATATGAAGAGATAAACAGGAAACCCAAATTGTTCCTAAACTTTAGCTAACTTTCCATGATCTCCCAAGAAAATTCAGCAGCCATCAGTAAAAGAAAAATCTTTTATGGTAGTTATTGGGTTCATTGTGTTTTTTACTGCCTGTACACCGCCCTGAGTCCTTCGGGAGAGGGGGCGGTATATAAATTTTGAAAATAAAATAAATAAAATAAATAAAGTTAGTAAACTGAAAGATTAATATAAGTCAATATTCAGAATTTCAATAGGCATGTGCACAAACACTCCCTAACAGTATTCTTAAATACAATCCCATCTTCCTATCTATTTAAAAAACAGATTTGTTAAATCTTACAGACCACAGCAATTACTATTACTCAGAACAATGACACCACCCTTTCTTTAAGGTATTCAAAACTTACACATGGACTTAGCCAGTTTTATTCTACTCTTCAGAGTCTGACATAATTTTGTCCGAACAAAATGTCTTGGCCTTGTATCAATCTTTTCACTGAAGGCCCAAAATTATAGCTATGGCCCTATTTGATCGAATTACTAAATGTCATTATTCTTCCATTCAAAGTATGCTTTTAAGTAATCATTAAGACTTTCCTTCCTTTGAACAAAACGGAAGGAAATGAGCTCAAATAAGGAAAGGAGCCATACTGATTATTGTAAGATGAAAATTTCCCTAAACAGAAAGACAAATTATCTTTCAAATCAATCTCAAGCTGTTTGAATATGACTGTACAGGATAGCATAACAGCAATGTTAATTCTGAATGGCTAGATGTTTTTATATACTTCAACTGATTTTGAAATTTGTTCTGTAAATGAAGAGAGGTTGTGCTCATTTTAGGATACTCTCAAACATTCCAATAAATGGTCATCTTAAAATCATATTAAAAACAATGGAAAATGATAATTACAAAGGTACTTCAAAGAGTTGTCTGAGCTAATCTTCTCACTTTGAACATTTGTTTGTGAGTTTGCAAGTCACTCAGACAACCAAATGTGTTATGCTGGTCAACAAGTATATCAGGTTTTAGCAACTCTACTGTTATGACACATCAAATTAAAAGTCTCAGAGTAACACAGGATTGCCTCTGATATTTACAAGCCAAATCACCATTTATGTAGTTTACTTGAATGCAGGATTCATTAAATATACGAAAGCCAAATTAATTTCCTCGCTGAAATTACAGAAAGACCAATATTTATATTCATAGTAGAAATGCTGCTTCCTGCATTGGTATTATTTCTATTATTAAAATATTTTGTAATAGGAAGTGAGAAGGAAGCATTAAGCTTTGAAATTTTTAGTAAATTGCCATTGTATTATTATAGATGGGAACTCAGGGAAGTTAGCATACTATTTTGGGAACACAGGATAAAATATCTCACCATGTAGCATATTTCTAGCTTGAAATATGGCAAATATATTGCATAAAAATTATGGGGCAAAATATTCAAGATTTATAAGTAGTTATTAGGAGTCTATACAAATTACACATCTGTTAGATAAGCAAGAACGAAAACTATCTTTTTAAAGTTACAGGAGTAAAATTGAGACAAAAAGTGTTACTGTTTTGCAGTGGTGAAATATCTAGCCATTTTAATAAATGTATTTATTCAAGATACAAAACTAAATGCCAATCATTATAGGCATGTTTGTTTTAATGTTTACAGGTGATCAAATAATCCATCTCTTAAACACTTAGACAAGTAGCATTATACCCAGCTGAACATATCCTAAGGTGAAATTGACAAACACCAGCGTTAAATGACGCAATGTGTAGCCCCAAGTGAACTGATACCTACAGCTCAGAAATTTAGGTTATTATATTTTTTTTCTTTCAAATCAAAAGCAGGGTTTTTATTATGAGCTCCTATTCGTACACAGCAAATGAGTACCTCAGAGTGGCCATAGATAATATGTTACTTTTATGCATGAGAATCAAATGTTGAAAAAGAAACACACATATTATGTCAGAATAATTACAGATTTTACTATTGTTTTCTCTTTAGTTTAATAAATTGGGGCTTTGCCATTTTTTTCTGAAATTATCCAATAGCCTTAATCTGTTCTAATTTAAGCCCCATGATTGCTAAAATACAAAATTATAAAAACATTCCATTTAGTAAAATAGTAATATTCTATACCTCCTTTTTCAGATAATGCCTCTGTCCAATCATATCCATCTGTCACATTGGTCCTGCAAGAAGAGTATGTTGTGGGTCCTAGCCCATGAAAAAAATCTGACAGGACCCAGGAGGAGAACCTTTTCTGCTATGGCACCCACCCTTTGGAAGATCATTCCACTCAAGAAGAGTTTGCCCCCTTGACCTTGCTGGCCTTCTGGAAGGGCCAGAAAATCATGGTTCTCCCATCTGGCCACTAAAATGGGTATGGAGCATAGATAGTGGCTGTATTGCTATGGAAACTGAGCTCTCACAGATAATGGCTTTTTAAAATAGCTTTTAATGGTTCCTATTTTTTATATATTTAAATTATTTTTATTATGGTTTTGGTTATTTTCTTGCATTATTTATCTTTTTAGCTTTGCACATGGCTCAATCATATGTGGAACATCTGTACAAAATAAAGTGGCTTTGCCTAAACTTCCATCCTTGCTTCTCTATTAGCATTCATATAGAAATTGCACAACACTTTTGAAATTTAAGCATACATTATGACTATTACTGCAAAGTAACAAAATATATTTTATAATATATGATTTGAGGATGGTATTTAGTATCAAAAATTACTTTCTAATGGTCAATATGCTTATTTCAGTAAAGACAGCTGAAGAATTATTATACATAACAAAATCAGTGAGAAAATGTAATAAATATATAAAAAATGTAATAA
Source organism: Myanophis thanlyinensis (assembly GCA_017656035.1). Taxonomy (NCBI): domain Eukaryota; kingdom Metazoa; phylum Chordata; class Lepidosauria; order Squamata; family Homalopsidae; genus Myanophis; species Myanophis thanlyinensis. Next base: position 5,097 of record JAEANM010015178.1, read on the forward strand.
ATATATAAAAAAATGACATGATTTTCATATGGGGCAATTTGTCTCTATTCTATTGTCTCTATTCACAATACACAATTAGCCCTGAACTAATCCAACAAAGCAAGTTATGTTCTTAAACTATTAATACCTTGATTCTCAGATGTCTTAAGTATCATAAGGGGATTAATACATGTAACTCTTGAAAGGTAGAATGTGGAAAATAAATTTTCATTATTAGTTGGATGCAATGTTCTATATATGTATATCAATTTAGTAGAAATAAGATTGGTTAAATACATAAAAAGAGCAAGAAAACCCAATTGCAAAGCTTCAAAAATCCAACTATTGTTTTCAGGTAGCTTATTTAAAAAACCAAATACAATTATAACCCAATATTTCCAAACAGGAATGGCAGGGAAAATTCAGTATCACCTCAATATTGTAAATATTAAATGAGAGATACAGGATTTGAAATTCAAACACAACACTAATTTGTTAATGTCAAGATTTTCTGCCATAGCCGAGATAGAAATGAAGAACTTTATATACTAGCCAGTATTCTACAGAATTTAGGAATGTAAAGATTGTATATGATATATATATGATAGCCTTATGTATTGACTGCCCAATTCTAGTGGATTCTGGATGGCGTATAAAACTAGTGAAAACATAAAAGCAGTTAAAGACATTGAATCAACTAGACTATCCAGACTAAAATAATCCAACAGAGAGTCAAAGAAGGGCCACTGAACAGATGAGCATCAACTGCAGGTTTGGGACCAAAGCCAGATTTTCAGAACACCAGGAGAGAGGGCACCATCCTTATCTCTAGAAGGATGCTGTTCCAAAGGCTGGGAGTCATAACAGAGAAGGAAACTTCCTAGGTCCCATGAGGTGGTAATGCTTAATGGAGGGGACCTGGAATGTACCCATTCTACTGGAACTTACCTGGAGACAAACAGTCTCTCAGATATCCAAAACCCTGACATTGTACAGGGCTTGATGATGCAACAAAAAAAAATCATTTACAGCAGATATTCTTAACACTTCAGATGCTATCATAATGGTCAGGAATTATGAAAATTTCCCCAATTGTTACACTTTGCTACAAGAAGCCGTCCCCCACCTTTCCCTCCCCCCATTCAAACAAGAAATAAACAGTGACAGATGCAGATGCACACAAATAGGTATGGGTCAAAAACACTTAACTAAGAGTCATTGCCAGAAAATCAATGAATAACTTAAGAGATATTTCATGGAATCATTGTTTTGAAGGAAAACAAGCATTGTTCAACAGAAAGTTCTGTACTAACCTGGAATCACAGCCAATCCATACTTGGCCTGTTCTGATATTCAAGTCACTTCTCTGCCACCTTTGCCTTACCGTAGCCAGACCAAGGTAATACTTCCTGGTTTCTCAGGCAGTCTAATCCACTTATGTCAGATTATTCAAGGCCTGCAATAAATACAGATATATAAATTCTGACCATGCATATTATGTTTAAAAAACAGATATTTTCTAAAAAGATTTTCATTCTAGCTACTGTATTACAAATGATTTGTCTTTCTTAACCTATCCTTTTAGCTATTAAATTCATTTTAGATGCCAGCTGCTTCAACAATAAAGATATTTAATACACTTACAGCTTACCTTTATGTACAGAAGCTAAAATCCTTCCTCTTATTTTTCCCCACAACAGTCCTATGAGGTAGAGAGAGATGAGACTGTGAACCTTCATGGCTGAGAGTGCCCTAGAACCTAGGTCTCTCCACTTCTATCTACTCCAGTACCTTGACCACTATAAAACACTGGCTCTCAAGTCCTGTTGAGTTCATGAAGTAGCCCATAAATTATGCCAACCATCTCATATGTAATTATTTTGTTTACCATCAAATACAGAATAAGCATCCTACGTTCTTCTAGCCAACACAAACAGGGTAGACTAAGAAATGCTAGACTCAGCATATTGCTTCATCATTTCTTGTACACATCAAGATTTTATACAATGGAGACAAAAATGCCAAAACAAGCTTTCAGAGTTAATATTTACTTCTACAATGCTACGGTTACATTTTAAAGAAGTATCAACTCTTTTCCATTCTTGTCTTTAATCTAAAAAGGCAGACTTTGGATAAATAAATTTATCTTAAATATCTCAGCAAAATGAGTAATTAAACAGTCATGCACACAAACAAATACCTAGCTAAGAAAACTGCCAGTAAATCAATAGTGTATTTTCCCACTTTGCTTTTCATTTTAATATGCTATAACTACAGCATAAAAGTTGTTCAGCTTTGGTTTTCTCTAACTGAAGAGTTAGAAAAGCATACATATGTGACCTATTTGGGACACTGTTTTCTAACACACCTTACAAAAAGACAGAGAAATTTACAACCCAAGATGGGTTACCCAAGAAATGTTTGAATTTGCTATTTAGAATAAACAAAATATACCACAATCTATTACGAGGGAAAAATCGGATTCCAAAAATCACTTTGGAGAGACATTTAGAACAAAGATAGGTATTTTTCACAGCAGGCTTACAAAAGAAGACCTATACACAAAGGCATCCTTTTACTACATACATCCCCCCAAACACCAAGAAAACCTAATTCCATACCCTTTGAGGGAAAGCTAATACAGAAAAAAAAATCAAAAGAAACACAACTAAGAAACACACCCAGACTCTTAAGAAAACCATAAAGATTAACTACATAGATTTTAAAAATGTATCCATATACCAATGTAAGAATAGCGCCCAAACGCCTCCCCCAAACCCGAGAGTAGCCGCAGCTTTCACGACCCCCCACTGCAACAGACTGACGTGAAACAGCGCAATGGTTTCAATCCGTGGTACTACCTCGACTATATATATTTTATATACGATTATATAAATTTGCCTGGGTCGAGGCGGGACCCTGAACGAAGTACGCGCGGGCTGGGCTCTCGAGGCTAACGCGTTGGCCGCCTGGCTCCCTAGCCGAGCACGTCGCGTTTACCTAAAAGGAGACGGAGGGAAAGGCCGAAGTCTACCGAGCCCACTCTCCGGGACTCACGTGCCTCCTTTTGCGGGTGATGTGCGAGTGAGCTAGAAGGGGAAAGTCCCACCTCCAAAGGAACGGAGGCGAAGCACTCCGCGAATGGCTCACCAAGTCCCACCCGAAGGATGACCCAAGGCAAAAAACCACCACCACCACTTCCCGACTTCAAACCCCCCCCGCCCCCCCCACCCAGCTTCATCTCCAGGGGAAAGCCAGGGCCCATTGTCCCGCCTCAGCAAACATCCCTTTTCTCACCCCACTTCCCTCTTCCCTTCGGCTACGGCTTCCAGGGGTCCCCCAACTCGGCGGATCCCACGCGCCCCTCCAGCCCGGCCTGCACAGATACCTGCTCCGGGGAAGAAATGGAGGGGGTGTCAATGCCGTACCCCGTTGCCTCCCGCCGCCGCCATCTTAACAGCAGTCCCTGAGCCTCAGCCCCAGTTAAATCACGCGAGAACTCACCACCTGGTAAGGGAGCGGAGAAGAGACGCGATAATTGAGGGAAGATCAAACGAGAACTGGAGGAGCGGGGAGGGAAGGAGGCAAGTCATGAGGAAACGAAAACCTCGCGAGACGTTGTCTCAAGCAACCACTTCCCGCGAGAAGAACAAACCAGAAAGGAGCGGCGCGAGCGCCTGCAATGGCGTTCATCTCCGGGGAGCTTTTTTCCTCAGGCAGAAGATTGGAAGGGCCATTGTAATCACGCGCCGGAGTTTCTCGCTCTGAATAAAACAATCCAGCTAGTAGTTCTTCCCTTGTGATGAGTACCGCGAGAACCAAGGCAGATGATTGTTTCTCGCGAGAATCAACGGAACAATGCGAGAGTTTCAGTCATGGTGTTTTCCGGGTGTCTTTTTATTATTTTATTTATTATATTTTTGCTTGTTGCAAAAGTAATTTGAGTTTTTGAAAATTACATCATGTGAGAAACTGTCCGCGGCTCAACCTGGTTAAATCCTGAAAGTTTCAGCCTTCCACTGAAGGGGGCAACTCAGAAACTTAGCATCTAGAGAAAACTCCCGCGAGACTTCGTAGAGCACCTTACGAAATGCCGAGACTTGCATGCCTGAGATAATGGGCGGGGCGGTGAAGCTAAATCTCGCGAGAGCTAGTGACGGCTTGCGGAAATGTGTAGAGTTCGTTTAACCTGAAGCGAGATTTCGCAGGCGTTGAGTTTTGGGGAGGGTTCGAAGAAAACGATGGAGGCTAGGCTGGGTAAAAGCGTGTCAGGGAACCCCCTCGAAAATTAGGATTTTTTTTCCCTCGCATAATTTCGCGAGCGCTCGGCGGAATTCTCGCGAAAGCTTGAGAAAGGAAGAAACGAGAAAGACTTCTTTCCAAACAGACGCCTGCGCACGGAAGACCGGCTAGCCGCTGACGAGGAAGAAACGAGAAAGACTTCTTTCCAAACAGACGCCTGCGCACGGAAGACCGGCTAGCCGCTGACGCTCTCTAGCGGTGGAGGATTGTCTTCTCTGCTCTCGCGCCCCCCTTCTTTGCACTGCGCAGGCGTGTTACGGAGCGCGTGGGGAAGTTGTTTCCTCAGCGTTAGCGCGCGAAGCTGACTGGAAAGTTCGTTCTGTTGTGGAAGCCACCAAGAAATTGCCGAGGCTGAAGGCGAAGAGCTGAAAGTCTGCCAATAAATAAATCTTGGGAAAGAAGGCAGAGTCAGGCCACTCGTCCGTTGGTGCTAAAAAAAATTAATACTCATGTTTAGGAAGACGCCAGGAATTAAATTTCATTTAAATTAAGAACTTTATTAAGTTATTTCTTGAGATAAAACGGTAGCCTTGGAAGTACTAGGCACGAAAAGTGTTTTAGAAGGGCAGTTTTAAAGTATTCAAATCTCTGAGGATTTTTTTTATTCGTCCAACTACGTGGCCGATAAATATTTTTTTCTATGCTCTTAAATTTATAATACCGAACACGTAATTTTAGGAGTTACAATATAAGATCTAAGTAACAGATGGGAGGAAAGTGCTCTTTTTTTTAATTAATGCAACTTGCATATACTTGAAAGTATTATTTCTGGTAGTGCAAACACACCCCTAACCAGTTGGTTGACCAATCAAGTACGAACTTGAACAGTAATCTTAGCCTTTTTGCATTATCTTTCATTAATTTCTACAAATATTACTTGCAGTTTGCAGGTGTTTTCCCTCCAAACATTTTACTATTAAATGTAATCATGAAAGATGTCCAATACAAATTAATGTTAAATATGTCTAACCTGCAACATTCCAATAGTATAATAACTAGAAAGGGAAAGCACCTGATGTAAATTAATTCAAATTAGGTTTGGATGCAAACATGCTTACACTAAATCTGGTTCACACATCTGAACTATAATAGATGTTGAGTTATTACTCTCTTGTGGTTTGTAAACCATAGCATATGACATGGTAATGATATGTTTTTGATTTGTGTCACATTGAGTAAATGCAAACCTGATCCAGGTTCTAATTTACACAGTACAATAATTAATATTGGTTACATGTTCAATCTCACTTGTGTATATAAACATTTTGCTTACCTTGGTTCAGTGTTTTACCCTATTGGAGAGGTTTAATGACAGCCCTAACTTCAATGTATGAATTATATGAACCAGAGTCAAGTGCATTATTACATTTACATTTTACAAGAATGTTTTTTATGTACTGCGTAAACATTTTAGAGAAAGAAGAAACTGAATATTACACCTGTTCTAGCACATTATAATGAGGTTACCAAAAGTATTAAGTTTTGTTTAAGAGTCATGCTATATGATTCAATTGTTCAACCTGCCTTTGATGTAAACTGGTGTTAATCCATTGATTTGTAAGTCATGTTTCAAGGTTATGTCAGATTGTAACAGACAGTTATTTGTTTTAGCATATATTATATAAACCTAACAAATCATTAGTTAGCATTTTAAATGAATTTAGCCAAATTGTAGTTTATTAAATCATAGAATAGAATAAAATTCTTTATTAGCCAAGTGTGATTGGACACAAAAGGAATTCGTCTTTGGTGCATAAGCTCTCAGTATAAATAAAAATACATTCAAGAATAATAAAATACAGCACTTAGTGATAGTCATAGGATACTAAATAAGCAATCAAAATCATACTAGGAAACTAAATAAAACTATAACAAACAAAATACAAGCAACATATAGTCATAAGTAGGAGGAGATACTGTAGGTAATAGGAAGGATGAGAAGAATAGTAATACAGTCTTAGTAAATAGTTTGACAGTTTGGGAATTTAGTTGTTTAGCAGAGTGATGGCATGCGGGGAAAAACTCCTTGTGTCTAGTTGTTTTGGTGTGCGATGCTCTATAATGTCATTTTGAGGGTAGAAGTGGAAACAATTTATGTCTAGGATGTGAGTGTCTAGATATTTTCACAGCCCTCTTTTTGACTCACGCAGTATACAGGTCCTCAATGGAAGCAGGTTGGTAGCAATTGTTTTTTCTGCAGTTCTAATTATCCATTGAAGTCTGTCTTGTTTGGTTCTGCAACCAAACCGGACAGTTACAAAGCTGCAGATGACAGACTCAATAATTCCTCTGTAGAACTGTCCGCAGCTCCTTGGGCAGTTTGAGCTTTCTGAGTTGGCACAGAAATAACATTCTTTGTTATGCTTTTTTGATGAGTTTTTTTTTAATGTTAGGTGTCCATTTTAAGTCTTGAGTTATGATAGAACCTATAAACTTAAATGTTTCTATTGTTGATACTGTATTGTCTAATATTGTAAGAGGTGATAGTATAGGAGGGTTTCTCCTAAAATCTACCATCATTTCTACAATTTTGAGTGTGTTTAGTTCAAGATTGTTCCGGTCACATAACAAGGCTAGTTGTTCAACCTCCGTCTGTATGTGGATTCATCATTGTCTTGAATGAGACCAATCACTGTTGTATCATCTGCAAATTTCAGTACTTTAGCAGAGGGATCTTTTGAGATGCAGTCATTGGTATATAGAAAGAAGTGGAAAGAGCATACAGCCCTGGGGGAGGGGGGTGCTCTGCTAATTGTAAAGGTATCTGATGTGATTTTGCCTAGCTTCACCAACTGCTTCCTGTCAGGAAACTTATGATCCAAGTGTGGTCAGGTTCAGCTAGCTGATTTAGTTTAGTTAGAAGAATATCTGGAATGATGGCATTGAATGCTGAGCTGAAGTCTACAAAGAGGACCTTTGCATACGACTTTGGAGATTCAAGATGTTGTATGATGTGCAAAGCCATATTAATAGCATCATCTGCCAATTTGCTCAGTAGGCAATTGCTAGGGGTCTAACAATGGATCTGTGATGGTTTTCAGGTGGACCAGCACTAACCTTTCAAAGGTTTTCATAACTACAGATGTTAGAGCAACTGGTCTGAAGTCATTCAGTTCCTTGATGGAGGGTTTCTTTGGTACTGGGATGATAGAGTGTTTGAAGTAAGAAGGAACATAGCACATCTCTAGTGATTTATTAAAGAAGCGGGTGAAGATGGGGGGCGTTTGATCAGCACAAGCTTTTAAGCAAGAAGTAGTTAGCTTGTCCGGGCCTGGTGCTTTTCCTGGCTTTTATCTGTAAAATAGACCTTGGACCTCATTGTCTGTAATCACCAGACGTAGTGGATCCAATGGGATGGGGTCACTTATAGGAGGCTTAGCTGTTGTTGGTGTGTCTTGAGGTGGGGATTGTGAAGATAGGTGGCAGTAGTTTTCTCTCAAACCTGAGATGTAAGCCCACGGGCCTGGAGTTTGACACCCCTGGTCTAAAGTATTCTTGCCTCTAGTGAGACAGTTGACATGCTGAATAAAATAAAATAAATCATAGTTAAATGTACTTGAATGTTCTTTGAATCAGGGCCTAACCCTTATAATATTTAGAAGCTACAAATAAAATACAGCCACTTTTCCTGTTTTTTTTTCTTTTTTTGTAAATATTTTATTTTCCCATATTTTTACATAACCTCACATATTGATCAAATCATGTATAGTCAAATATACAAATATCTCTCCAAATAAAAATTAAAGTTAACAAATATAATAAAAATTTCATAATTTCATATAAGATCATATCTTTTTTTTTCAAAACAACCTATCTTTGTGTGTACGGCGTGTTATCTGGGTATCTTTTAGTTCCTTAATTATATCACATAGTATTAATTAATTTTGGTACAAATATTTTCAAATTTCTCCTCTACATTTCCCATGATATTCTTAAATCTAGTTACATTGCTTCTCTTGAATATATTATTCACATTTTCTACATGAAATTCATCAATTCAAAGTTGTACCAATCTCTATTATCTAATTCTCTATTTTTCTCTTAACTTTGAAAATATTCTGATAGTTAAAATACAAATAATATTACACATTTTTCAAATTATTTCCGTATTGTTTTTATATCATTCCTCTTTTAAATTTAATAAATCTATCAATATGCATTTATAAGTCATTATAAAGCCTTCCTTAACTCTAAACATTTTTAACAGTTATATATATATATATATATGCAGGTCTAGGTCTTTTCGGGTCTTTTCCCGTGTAAATTTCAGAGTCTTTTTGCAACGTTTCGGCGAGATCCCACTCGCCATCTTCAGGCTGGTGCCTTCTGCTTCAAGTCAGG
>JAEANM010015180.1:0-13715 GCA_017656035.1 Myanophis thanlyinensis
GGAAAACTCTCAGGTCAGTGATGGTCCGAATCTCAGGGGGGAGTTCATTCCAGAGGGAAGGTGCAGCCACAGAGAAGAAGAATGTTTAATGTTTGGAGGTAATGTTGTGTTATGGATAGTGTGAGTGAACAGGAAAACAGAAGTAAGAATTCTTGTTGGAATTGAGTTCATGACTGTCTTTCACATACAGGTAGTCCCTTAGGTTATGAACACTTGTTCAATGAGTGTTCAAGTGATGATTGCACTGAATGAGTGTAGCTCATGACTGCTGCTTAAAGTTCCAGCCATAGCAGATCCCAGTGGAATGTGATTGGGTACTTGGCAAATAAATCACACAACAGTAGTAGCATCCCCTGATCAAGATTGCCATTTGTGACCTTCCCTGCTGACTTACAAACAAATTCAGTGAGGACGCAAGACATCTCAGGGACCTTGTATTCCATAGCAAAACCTTGCCTGCAGTCTGTAGTGTGCCTCCACTTGTACCAACCTCTGCCCATGGCCCTCCCATAGCACAGCATCAGCATTTTACTCATCCACGGTAAAAACCTGCAGCACACACACACACACACACATTGCACTCCTTGCCTGGGACTCCAGCCTCTTTCCACTTAATGATCCATGCAGTCCTATGGTGACAATGGTAACCAGGACTGCTATCGCTAAGCAATGCAATAATCTGATGTTATGTTTTACAACTACATCACTTAGCGACGGATTGCTCTTTCAACTGTCCTTGTAACCTGAGAACTAGCTATAAATTGCAATACTAGAAATATACACTATTTTTAAGAAGTGAAAATGAAGATTTTTTAATTATACTGTTGTATCAGCATATTCAAATAATTAAACATTTTTCACTTTTAAGATCACATTTGTTATTAAAATCCAGAAGGTAAACTATTAAAGTGAAATGAGATTTGATGAGGGTCTTTTGGCATATGTCTATTTATATTTAGTACAGCTATGCTACACTTTGGATTAGAAAACTAAGGGATGCATTAATTTGTGCAGAGGTTTGAACCATAATGCCTATGTGAAACACTTTAATAATAGCCCATCTTTCTCCTGTGACTTCAAGTCTTAATTTAAGTGGCTGCAAAGAAATACTACATTCATGTCCACTATATCTTCAAAAAGTTTTGTGCCTTCCAACCTGAAGTGTTGCACAGTCCTATTATTTAGCTACCAGTACATTCAAACTCTATAACCCAAACAAGTGAGCAAGTTACCAAATATCACCTAATAGGGCCCATGGAAGTCATTTTTAAAAAGTGGTTTGCAGACCCTCTTAGCATAAAAAGTATTCCTTCTTAAAGCATTAAAGCAGGGGTCCTCAAACTTTTTAAACAGGGGGCCAGTTCACGGTCCCTCAGACCGTTGGAGGGCCGGACTATAGTTTAAATTCCTATGCACACTGCATATATATCTTATTTTGAAGTGAAGAAACAAAACGGGAACAAATACAATATTTAAAATGAAGAACAAGTAAAGCAGGGACTTAACAGAGGTGTCTGTTGCCATGGGCGCACGCATGGGACGTCAGTGACGGGCCGGGTAAATGCGCTCCGCGGGCCGCATGTGGTCCGCGGGCCGTAGTTTGAGACACTAAAGTATCTAAATTCTTTGAAAAATCATGTAACTCCTTGGAAGACTGCCTTTATCTGTGCAGATTCAGACAGCACTTTCCTGGAGCTGCCAAGGAAGCAAGCACTAGCTTACCCACAATTACTTTTGATATGATTAAGAGCATTCTAAATAACATTGAGGGAATGCAAAAGTCCCTCAAGTCCCCCTTTCACTTACTGTATTTTGTTACTTTTTAACCCTTCCTTTGTATTAAAAATCATATTTAGTGGTTAAATGTTTACTAAATACAAGTATCTGAAAATTATCTATTTTGAAAAATGTAGCCATTTAAAGAGTTATGGTAAATGCTTCCTCCCCCCCACAATTTGTGCCTTTAACCAATAAACAAAATGTTCATTTTGCTACATATTTTTAAAAATATTTATATGTCATGGACTCTGAACAGGATACAAAAGAGTACAAACTCACCCACCTATTAAAAACATATATAAGTCTGGCATTTTTACCTAGTCTAGGGGCCAAAAATCTGTTAGAACACACATTTTTTTGTATTCAAAATACTTGTAGAACAAGGCGAATACTTATGTTTTTTAAATATTTGACTGACATATGTACACATCACAATAGCCTGTTTTTTTTAAATCATTTATTCATATAATAAAATTAAAGATTACATCAAATCATGATGAAATATGAACTTTTCAACATGAACAGGAATGCCTGTATGCTGTTCTTTAATTTTGGAATGTCCAGTACAGTAGTTACAAAATCTTTTGCCAAATTAAAAAACTGCCAATCACATTTAACACAACACATAGATATTTCATATACCAGTATACTGAATTGTCATTTCTAATTCAATGTCATTCCATTAAGAAGTAGAATATTTTGAAAACATTAAATTATTGCTTTAGTCGAGAATGATATAAAATTGCTTAATCCACTATGAACAAGAGACTTCTGCAGTGTTTTATGGTTATTTGGGAATTATTCCTTAATATTATACTACTTAATACACTTGTATTTTTATTTCTCTAAGAGTTTTTTGCAGCACTCAAACATCACTTTTGATGTAAAAAGGTGATTGTAACTTGAGACAAGCACAAGGAAAATGACAAATTAAATTCTGGAAAGTTATATGCCTGACTTGCAGATTTTAAATAAACTGCTACTTTAAACCACACAGAGGTATTTCCTCATTCTTGCGACCATTATCCTTTTGAAGTTCAAAGTTTATTAGCTCATTACACCACCTATATATCCTGCATGTACAAGTTAACCTTTGACCAGCAGAATCATCCTACTCACACTCAAAAATTAAGAGTTTTCTTCATGCACAACCTGTGATTAACTCATTTGTCCAACTCAGTTTCACTTTTTAATTTTTTTAAATCAATTCAAACTGAGCAGATGCCCTTATCCTTCTACCTTATTCTCATATTGGTTTGTCAATTCACAGTAGGTTGGACTTGACCTAGATCAGTTTTTCTCACCCCATGCCCTCTAGATTCTCTGGAACACAAATCCAAAATTTAATTTACCCATGCTGTCTGACAATGATGTATTTATGCATTAAGTCCAATATAATTGGCAAAAGCCCAATTCATATCATAGGAATAAAAACACGTATTTCTTTCCACTTTTCTCTGCACTTTTGATGCAGATACTGGTATCAGTACTAAAACAATGCCACAATAAAAGATCCCAGGAAAATACAACAGGGGTTTTCCGCTTTATTCACTCCAGTGCTCCCGTCCACTGCGCACGGCTTTCTGAAGAGGCCCTGGGTCAAATTCACTCTCTTTTTCACCTCATGACAGAGCAAACTTCCGTATAAAGTCAGGCGTATTTTCAGACTCCCAACGGCTCCGGAGGGCTTTTTTACACGACGGACTGTTACCTACTTCACGACTATCCGTGCCCGGATCTCCTCTCTGCCCAAAACCGCTTTACGGGGGTCCTTTCGCCCCGCAGCGACACCTCCTCGCCCTTAACGGCGGCAATTCGTTAACTGCGACTCCTCGCAGGCGACAGATAACACAGCCGCGACTGCAAATGCCAAGTCATTTTACGCGCATGTGGTCCTGACCCCCGCAGTCACACTGGCCCCACAGGCCCGAGCACTTAACGGGCCACAGCCTCGGGCACTTTCCTTGCCCTCGCTGCCTTCCGCCCAGCACCTCCACGAGGCCTGAGCGCCGCACCCACAGCCCTCCGCCGTTCCTTCTGGATCGAGCGTAAAAAAGAAGCGTGGGGGGGGGGGGGGAAGAAAGAGAGAGAAGCAGCGGCGATGTCTCTCCTCATTCAATTCCTCCGCTTGGGCCTCAACCGGGGCAAAGGGGGCAATTGTCTGCCGCCTTAGGCCCTCGCCCCCGTCTCAGATATCCCCCCCCCCCAAGTCTCGGAATCCCTCCAGGAGTTCTCGACTCGCCGCCGCCAGGAGCTCTTTCTCCACCCGTCTCCCTCCCTCCGTCCCTCTTTCAGCCAAGATGCCCGCCTTGGCCGCTGCAAGTCCCAGAGCGGACACCCCACCCTACCACCCCCCCCCCCCGGCAGAGAAGGAGCAGGAGCCGAACTGCCGTCCGGCTCCCAGAGAGAGAGAGAGAGAGAGACGGGCGATCCCCAACTCACCTTACCCGCGCTCCCACCGGGCAAAGAACTCCAGGCGGCCCGAGTGCCTTTTATCACGTGGCTGCTTGCAGAGCGCTGCCGCCGCTACACCTCTCCTCTCCCAAACACAAACCCCGCCTCCAAGGCTGAGAAACTCCTTACCCCATTGATTCAGAGGGGCACGGAGGCCCCGCCCCTAGGGTCGCTCTTGGATTCCATTGGTCAGCCCGCGCTGTCACGTCACGTTGGTCTCTCCTGAAGCGACGTCCTCACGACGCTACCTTCGTGGAGCGCTCCCATTGGAGGGTTATGAGAGAGGAAGTGGCTACGGATTGGCAGTCGGTCAGAGAAGGGGATGTTTGAATGAAGAGTTCCGATTCATTCTTAAAGTGACATGAAACTCCTTAAGACGGTTATTTTTCATTTCTTTGCGTGATCAACCCGCAACTGGAGTCCTTTTTTATTATTTCATCTATTGTATAACTTTACCCGCGGCAGTTAGACATTTCTTAATTGTACTAATGTTGTACTTTGACAATAAAGGTTTTATTTTATTTTATTTGTTCTGGGACAGGCTCAAATTAAATATTTTTGACACAGTATGAGGAAAAAAAGGATGAACAGGATGATTAGCAGCCAAATGGATAGACAGCGATGTACGTTAATGGAAAATCTGACGGAATAGATCATCACGGAGAAAATATGTGGTCACTCCAATATGAGGACCAAAATCATCATCATCACAGTTAGATATATACTTAGAAAACGATTTTAAAATGAAGAGCTTTCAATGTTCTTTTAGAAAACATAGAACTCTTCACAGAATAGTCTTGTTATGTAGTTTTACATTTTATTTATTTATGACATGTAAGCCCAGAAGCCCATGAATGGGTGCTACAAAAATAAAATACTATAAAAATAAAAATACAGTAAAAACAAAAAAAATATTACTATATTATCAAAGTCTGGAAAAAATAATAACTTAAAAAATTGGCAAGGAGCCCATCTCTCACTCTAACCCAGGGCCTGGGGATAAAGGGACCTGGAATATGCCCAACTCTCAATTCATGTTGGTTTGATTAGAAACAATAAGCAATAGGTAGATAACCAGGATTTATGCCACAAAGAGCTTTATATGTAATAACCAGTAGCTTGAATTGCATCTGGAAGCCTGCTAGCAACCACATCTCACAGAGCAGAAGTGCAACATGTCTGGTCCATAATTGATCCTGGTGCAGCTTTTGAGTGGTTTTCAAAGACAGTCCCATGTAGCATGCATTGCAATTGTTCTATTAAAAGGTGACCAAAGCATAGGTATTAAGAGCCTACTGGTCTAGATACGAATACAAATGATGCCTTACATGAATTTGGTTTTAGTCATGCTATTTTTATCTGGCTGTCTGTAGAGATTCTCAGTTATCCAGGTCATGGTTGTCCCAAAGGTGCTTTTTCAGGAGGCAACTGGACATTCTTGTTTTTTCTTTGAAGACATTTTGCTTCTCATCCAAGAATCATGACAGGATATTGGGAAATGGAAGGATTTATATTCCTTGCAAACAGCTAATCATAGGCATCCTTTTAGAAGATCATTGACATGTAAGTACATGTCAGTCTGACATGTAAACTATGAAAGGTGTTCCAATTCTCATGAGAATCTTTAATAATGAATTAGCAACTCATAAATTGTAGCACAGTCCACAACTGTGAGCTGCTTAGAGGCTTTCCTGAAATATTTTTATTTATATCTCTAGATTGATGGTGTTTTCCATTATTTCAATCTAATGCAGTATGTTGCAATTCCTTATGAGGAAAGTTGCTTTTTGTTTATAGGCTGAAAAAGCTAATTCTATATCTTTAAAGACATTTCCCAACCCATCAGAAATGGTTTTGCAGTATAATTACTTCATAAATAGTCATGTCATATAGGACAATTCTAAATCTCCCTACTTGTTTCAGATACTAACCCTGCTGCAACATATACTGTCAGATTTTGTGCGGCAGAATTTATTGATGACCTGTGCATAAACAAGACTTGAGAACTATTTCACATATTAAATTAAACTATATTTAATTTGATATAGTCTTCCCCTTTATGCTCTCCTACACTAATTAATAATCCTACCCTTTCTTTTAGATTCTTAGACTTTTATATATGCTTCCTGTTCTAATATTTTCTAAACTTTCATAATTTTATAGACCCTGTATGTGCCTTGTATGCTTTTCAGTTGATGGTATCCACATTCCTTGTGCTGGTCTATCTGTAATAAACATTGATTTGATTTGAGATTTGACTGGCCTAACAAATGTTGTGCTTCTTTGCTAGGCGACCAGGAGAGCATGAAAATTAACCGCTAGCCAGTGCCCTGCTCTATCTCATTTTTTGTTGCATTTGTGTTCATTGTAAAGGGAAGCTGCAAAGCCAATCCTGTGCTCCAAGGCATAGCAGCTGTTCCCCTGTTGACAGCATTAGGAAAGATGAGGATGAGCAAGTGAGAAGTATCCCTGCTTCAAGCTGTGCAAGCCTCCAGCATTGCAAGTTGGAAACTGGAAGTAGTATGATTTGTGCTCTTCTGCAAGTAAGAATTAAATAGACTCAGGTGTTCAGTATTAATGACGTGTGAATGCAGACATGTGGCACAAATCTAGGAGCTATCCAGCACAGTAACACTAATCCTAATACATACTGTAATTCTAAAGTCTGGAATTTTGAATCCATTAATCAAGAAATTAACACTTTAATCACTCATTTAAATCCTCTCCAATTACAAATAACCTTATAAAAATCATTATAATGTTGTAAATGGAAAAGATTTGCATGTCATCTGTACAGGCGATGAAAATATTTCAGCCTGAAACTCCCAGTATCTTAACTAATAGATTCAGAGTCTGAATAACAAAATAGAGTAGAGTACAATATTTACTCTATTCTGTTCTTTATTGATCAAGTGTGATTGGATACATGAGGAATTTGTTTCTGATGCATAAGCTTTCAGTGTATATGCAAATAACAAAGTACTATAAGATACCAATAGGAAAAGTGAGAAGGATAACAGTAATACAGCTCTACTATATGGGGTGATGGCATGAGGGGGAAAAACTGTCTTTGTGTCTAGTTGTTTCCGCATGCAATGTCCTATAGTGGCATTCTGAGGAGGAATGAGTTGAAACAGTTTAAATCCAGAATGTCAGGGGTCTATAGATATTTTCTCAGCCCTCTTTCTGGCTTGTGCAGTATACAGGTCCTCAATGGAAGGCAGGTTGGTTGCAATTGTTTTTTCTGCAGTCATAACTATTTGTTGAAGTCTGTATGTGTCCTGTTTGCTGTACCAAATCAGACAGTTATAGAAGTATAAATTACAGATTCAATCATTCTTCTGTAGTACTGTTGGGCAATCTGAGCTTTCTGAGTTAGCATAGGAAGAACATTCTTTTTTGTGCCTTTTTAATGATGATTCTAATGTTAGGTGTTAATTTCAAGTCCTGGCCAGAAACTCTCTACTGTTGATACTGTGTTATCTAATATTGTAAGAGGTAGTAGAGTAGGAAGGCTTCTCCCAAAAATCTACTATCATCTCTACACTTTTAAGAGTTCCACTCCAGATTGTTCCAGCTGCACCATATGGCCAGTTGTTCTACTTCTCATTTGTATGCACTCACCAGCATCTTGAATGAGACCACTGTTGTGTCATCTGCAAATCTCAGTACTTTAAGAGAAAGATCCTTTGAGATGCAGTCATTGGTGTAGAACAGGGGTGTCAAACTTGCATCGTCACATGATGTATTGTGACTTTTTGTATCCTTTGTAAATCGGGCATGGCCAGCCTGTGATGCATCCAGCCTATGGGCCATGAGTTTGATAACGCTGGTGTAGAGAGAGAAGAGTAATGGAGAGAGCACATAACACTGGGGGTGAAGGGAGTTCCTATGCTAATTGAATGGGTATTCAATGTGATTTTACCTAGCTTCACCTGCTGCTTTCTATCTATTAGAAAGCTTATAATCCACCTTCAAGTGTGTTCAGGCACAGATAGATAAGTCAGGTTGGAGAGAAGAATTTTTGGAATGATGCTATTGAATGCCAAGCTGAAATCTACAAAAAGAACCTTTGTATAGGTCCTTTGAAATACAAAATCTTGTAAGATGTAGTGCAGTACCATGTTCATAGCATCATCTGCTGATATAGTTGCATAATAGGCAAATTGCAAGAGGTCTAGTAGTGGATCTGTGATGATTTTCAAGTGGGCCTGCATTAACCTTTCAAAGTTTTTCATAACCACAGATGTTACGTTACTATATAACTATAGGGTTATGTAACTACAGATGTTATGCAAGATGTTAAAATAAAATGCAGAATAGAAAGATGAATGTACTTGTCACCTAGGTAGATGTTACTTTTTTATTGTATATTTTTGTTCACAATATTCTAAACTGGATTAATAATTATTATTTTTTCTTTTGACAGTGCCAATGCAGTGCCCTTATTTCACTGGGAATTCTGGCTTTATATAGTTGGTACTGCATTACGTCTTATGGTCTGTTAGATGGCAGCACTTAAACTAGAAAGCTAAGCATTATCTGGTTATTTGGATGAAAGAGAATATGGGAAGTCCAGAACTGACTGTTAAAAAGAAAAATATGAAATAAAGCAATGGAAAACCACTCTGAATTGTTGCCAAAAGGCTACACAAATTGTCTGGGTATGTCACTGGACTTCTAAACAAATTTATCTCTTATTATGTACTGTAAAGTGATATTTAACAATTTTTCAAATTGGTAGACTTGGCTAATGCCAAATACAATTTTAATAGAAATAACAGACAAAATGTGTATCTTTATTTCACAAGTACATTTCTAATTATATATTTCAGAATATATTATATATTTCAGAATTAGTTCACAAATGGCAATTGAATTAGGTGACTTCTCTATTTGAAAACCTAGATAAACTATTCAGGATTGTGCAATCTTCAGCAGAATTTGCCAATACTCATTGGGCTTGTTTTATACATACTTGGGTTTCAGTATAATTGTCATTCCTGTACTGCAATTCTGAACAGTGAATTCTCAACATATCTTGAGCAGTGGTGCCTGTATAAAAGTGACTACTATACTGTAAGACTTGGCTCATTCAATATACTTAAAATGTATTGTTTAATTTTGCACAGTGTGCTGTGTGAAACCAGGAAATTGTATTAATGTAGTACCCTGAGGTTCAGTAAAGAATACAGGAGCACAGTTTATATCAATGACTTCAAATGTCTCCGTAAAAGTAGTTTATTTGGGAAGAAGCTGAAATTGTTTAACTTATAAACATGTTATTTGTTAATAGGCCATTTGGTATGTGCACTTGATACATGAAACTTGTTAAAGATAGCCCTCATGAATTCTGATAATAGAGCAATTGAACCTTAGAATAACATTTTGGCTCATTACCTTATTATTATCCTATCTAAGAGATATATTATCAATAACACAATACTAACTGTATGTAGTCAGTTAATTAATACCAATTAATGTAACCAGCTAAACACTGAACTGTCATTTGATAATCATAAAACAAAACCATCTTCATTTAAGTATTTATTGCATGCAAAAACATGATTGGATAAAACAGGAACAGCAATTGTGAGACATTGCAAGTCACATGGTGACATTAGGTAAGTTAACAATATGTTGTGAGGCATAATTTCAGTGAGAGTGTACATACGTATGTGAACACACTCAAAAGGAATAGTTTATCTCTACTGCCAACTTGTTCATGCCTTGGGTTTTAGCTGAAACAAGAACTTGAATAGCTACAACAAAATACTATCTGGTGAGCATAGTTTTCTGAGAACAGGAAGAAAATTTTGCCTGTTTTAATGGCTAGTACTGTCTACAATCTGTTTCCATATACTTTCTTCCAAAGCCCTCAACAATAGCCTGGAGCTACATATTAGACTACTACAGTTATTAATACTACAGCATTAATAACCAGTGTAACTGATTATATCCAGAAAAGTGCAGTCCTCTTCTTTCCAGAAGATCATATGGGGGAAGGGAGGGCCCATCTAACTAAATTACCATTCATTGTGATTGCATTGTGTTAGATCATATCAAAGTTCCTTGTAAAGCAACTCTTTAAGAAAGATGATCCATTCTTCTACTTGTGCCAAGGATCACCAAGACCAAGAATTAATGTTATGACTTAAACCTTAAAATACTGGAGAAAGGGAAAGACATTGAGCAAACAGATTTCTGGAATATCGAGACTAATGGCTGCACATCCACGTCAAACTCATTTTTCTTTCTCTCATTTAGAAACTATTTACCAGGGTAATTTTCTCTACCCTGATGCAGATGTGGACTATAACTCTCAGAAGTTCCATCATCATGACCTTTCTTAAGCTATAGTTCAACAGATTTGAAGGAGACCAAAGGTATACTTGTTATAGGTCTACTCTTATTCATGTTTCAATATCCTATAATTCGCTGAAACGATTATGGTATAATTAGATTATTGTCATGCTGCTATTACACTCAAATAGAGCTTGGACAAGGAAAAGAAAAGGATATTATTAATAGTATGACAAGAAAATTTCCAGTTATTGAAAAACACTGTTTTTAGTTTGAGCAATCACAATAACACTGATAGAAGAAATAACAGATACAGGAGAGAAGAGGTATGGTCCATAAGGTTTTAATAGTCATTCTCGTTCTGGGGACCATTGACCTGAGACTAAGTCTTGTATTCCATTTAGAGTCTTTAGATAGTTTATGCATTTAATAAAAAAAACCCAGATAGGGATACATAGGGCCAATAAACTTCATAAACAAACAAACAAACAAACAAACAAACAACTAGGGATAGAGAATTCTTATTTTAATAGAGTACTTCTGGGAGAATATAAGTTAAACAAATGGTATTAATTTGAGGGAATGATGTTCCAAAGGGTGGGTATGATGATACAAAAGACTCTTGCCTCAGATCCCATCATGTTGTCACTCTATCCCAAATTAAATAATGGTCATAATGAAAACATTACCTTATATATATTATTGTAGGGGATCTTTTTCTTATTTCAATAATCTGAAGCCTATTTTTTCTACACGATCCTGTCAGATCACAAGCGGCCATTTTGACAGTTTCTGCACAGTGTGAGATAATGTGACATGTTATCTGGGATACGGTTCTCCTTGGTTTCCCCACTATGAAATTGCTCCCAGAGAAGCTTGCAGAAGTTATTTCCACCATTCTTTCAAAAAGAATGTTTACTAAGAATAGAAAGCAGTTCTGTGATTGAAGGGCTGTCAGAAGACAGTTTTAATTTTATTGACTATTTAGAGGACTTTCTAACCCAACAAGGACAGCAACAAGAAGGCTTTGAAATTGGCTGTTCATATTATCTGGCAACAAACTGAACATACGTAACTGGTTATCTAATCAGAATCTTCTCTACCAATAGCAAATGAATGCATGGTTAAACCACATTTTCTAGCAAATCTGGCCAATATTGAGGAGTGCTGGGAGATGCAATTCAATATCATTGGGAAGATCACATTTTAGGAATTCTTGCTCAGCATCTACAATATAGCTTTAAATAGATATATATTCTTTCTTGACTTCTTTTTAGAGGATATATTTTCTTTTTATGCCATCCCTGATTTCTGCATTTTTTTTCTTTTTACCTGGGTTTTAAAGATAGATGATTTGATTGATGAATCTGATTGACTTTTGAAAATATAATACTGTGTTACATATTGTATGCTTCCAAATTTATAAACCACTATGGGAAATGGTAAGCAGCATTTTAAATAAAAGAAATTATAAATGTATATATCTAGCCAACTTCATTTCTGATCTAATAAAGTTATATAATATCCCAATCCTCTCTTTAACATTGGACATGTTGGTTTTCTATTCCAGAACTTTCTTCTCTAGGTTTCTTACTGGTATCCTACATCTCTAATTCTCCTTGTCATGGAAACCATTTCTAACATTCTACAAGATGCGCGTGATTACTGGGCTGATCATTTTTCTCGTAGATTCTATCCAAGAAGGCCAACACTTCGCCAAGCAACTTCATTATCCACCTTTTATTTATTGGACTACAAAACCCGACAAGCTGAACTTGGAATGGACTATAGCCATCCATGTGCTCAGCTGAACAAAGCAAAATTTGTCTTCTACAATGGTGAGTGGCAAAATGAGAATATCCCCCAACAGATGCCCTTATTACAGTTATTTCCCTCTCCAGATAAGGAATCACCCAACAAGGCACTGAAGAAAGCCAACAAATCCTTACTGGAAGAGAACAATTACTTGAAGCTGCAGCTTGAACTGCTTATGGACATGCTAACCGAGACCACAGCACGACTACACTTAGTAGAAAAAAAGCTGGACACTACTACTTGGCATTCAAATATGAAAAAGTCAAATAACAAGGTGCTTATGCTTCGACCTTAATAAACAGCCTAGATATAAGAGCTAAAATAATTGTATTTCTGAAGTACCAATGTCCAGACCTTAACAGAAAGGTCCAAATTTTTTTGTCACCTTGTGTTTAGTGTGCTTTGACACATTGAGTTCTTACTCCCCCCCCCACTTATCTTAAATTATGGAAGCTAAATCCAATTAAAATTTTAAAAGAATCAGAATAAAATAAAAAAGCAAAGGCAAAATATTACTGTGACAAACTGTGAGCTATTCCTAGTGAATAGAAGAATTTGCAGAGATTTGCTGTAATTACTGTGTTGCAGCAAAACTACTACCAAGGCTTTAGCATGATAAGAAGAAATGGATTAAAGTCTTGTATGGCATACATACTGGAATTTTGGCAAAAGCCAAGTATGGAATATTGTATGGCTTCCATCCATCTGTCTTTGGGTTGAGTGATGTCATAAATTGGAGTTGATGGAAAGAGAGCAGCTTTCTCTGAAAAACTTGTGTTTTATAATTTCTAAGAAGAAACAGAGGACAATGCTTCATCTGCAAATTCTCCAGGTGGCAAGCTGATTATAACTTTGCTTGCTTGTAGGTGTTCACAAATTGGTTATCTTTTACAGGATTTTCCCAGGTATTATTATCAGGCTGATTGGTCTGTAGTTTCCTAGATCTGCTTTTTCCCTTTTTTAAAGACGCTAATCACATAAGCCTTTTCCATGTTTGAAGTAGAATACTGGAAAAATACAACAAAAATATAGCATGGCAATCCAGACGTTAAGCACTCTCGACTCCTTTAAGCTTGACTGAAAAAAATCTTTACAGGCTAACCTGAAGAAGCAGATTAAAGGTTTGGACTAGAGAAGATAGACAGCACCGACAATATGGTTTTGAATATGGATTTTACAGAAAAATATGAATGAAGACCAAAGCTCCAGGTTTCATCCCCAAGATGCTTGTTCACGTAACAGCCTTTTGGAAATGAATTTCCTTCTCTCTCCAAAGAGCTTCTAGAGCAGACATGGGCAAACTACGGCCCGCGGGCCACATCCGGCCCGTTGGGCTTTTTAATCTGGCCCGCCGAACTAGTTAC
>JAEANM010015182.1:0-13715 GCA_017656035.1 Myanophis thanlyinensis
ATATTATTTTTATTGTTTCTTTTTTGTTTATGTTTTGTTTGTTATTATTAATAAAAAATTTAATAAAAAAAAAAAAAAGATTGGAAAATCATTTGTCTGAAATGGTATAGGGTTTCCTGCCTGAATAGGAGCTTGGACTAGATTTCCAAGGAGTCCCTTCCAACTCTGTTATTCTGTTATCATCACCATCCTTCTTTTTTTCAAAGAAAGGAAAAGCTGTTCCTGAGATTCTGAGCTTAGAATCTGATCGATAAATCCCTGGATTTGTGAAAGGCCAGATATATTTTCTATATTTAGGAGAGACAGAGAAATAAAGCGAGAGCAAATAAAAAGGATGAGCAACTGTGGTCCACCATCGTTCGGTTAATTGCTGGTGAATGAGGTGCTGTTAAGGGTGGTGAATGAACAAATAGAAACAGAAGCCAGTCTTCTGTCTTCAAACAAACCATAGAAATGATTTGAAGTTGTCCTCAATTTACGGTACTTCCAACCGTAGGGTCTTTGCATATAGGAACAGTAATACAAAAGATGGATCGATATTTCCAAGCTCCTTAATATCATGGGTCACCTCTCTTTCATTTCTCTGTGGCTCACCCTTATTTTTGATGGTTTGTTCTTGGTTATCCCTTCCCCCCCGGCCGTTATGGTGGGTTTAGGCTTTTTAACCTCCATTTTGCAGTCTATTACTGTATGAATGTTTTCTCCTTTCATTCTTCCTTGACAGTTTGGACAGATATGAACATATGTACTTGGTGGCACAGTGGTTAGAGTGCAGTACTGCAGTACAGCAGTACAACAGTACTTCTGCTGTCTGCCGATTCAAATCCCACCAGGTTTAGCCTTCCATCCTTCCGAGGTGGGTAAAATGAGGACCCAGATTGTTAGGGGCAATATGCTGATTTTGTAAACCACTTAAAGAGGGCTGGAAAGCACTATAAAGTGGTATATAATTCTAAATGCTAATCCCCAAGGATTAAGTGTAATGTATTGCTAATCCCCAAGGATTAAGTGTAATGTAAACACATCAACAGGTAGTAGTGACTAAGCACTCCATCCACAAAAACTTCACCTTAAAGTGAGCTCTGAATTTCAGATGTGCTTTTTTAATCTTGCTTTAATAAAATGATCTCTGGATAGATTAGGAATAGAATAATGTTTTTAGCAGAAAAAGCACCATCAAGCCCTTAAATTCCTTACAGAAAGAGCAGGAGGTTATAAAACCCTTATCCCAGACAGGCAGGGTTACCAATATCCACATCTATTTCCCTTTTGAATTTTAAAGTATGTCAAGCAGGTACAAAGCAAACATTTGTTTAATTAATGATACAACTCCCACAAAGAGAAGAAAGAATGTGCACAATCTTATCTGATTAATAGAACTTACTCTGGCTTGTCTCTTTCAAAATAAAGGCAATGTAGCACTTTACACAGCAGGGTTTTTCTTGCTGCTGGGCACATGTGGAACTATGATTTCCATTCCTTGCAGTAAAAATGCAAACTCAATGAACTCAACGCATGAATGGATGTGTGTGCTTATATTCCACATGTCCAGTATTTCTGAGAATCACACCTAAGTAGGGTTCCTAGTCACATCTACAGGACAAGTGCTTAAAAATAGTTGCAGGTAGTCTTCATGTTATAATGGCAAATGAGATCAGAAGTGCTGTTGCTACATGACGTGGTTGTGAAGCATGATATCCTATGCCATGGGTGTCAAACTCGCTGGGTCATGTTGCCATCACATGATGTTTTGCAATGTTTCCCCCCTTTGTGAAACTGGGGTGGGCGTGGCCCACAGCCTGCAAGCTTGATGCCCCTGTCATGTGGCAATTCTGGCAATCCTGGCTGCCATAGTTAAGTCAAGATCATTTGGATCATTAAATGAGGACCTCATGACTTCCAGCTTCCTGTCCAATGATTCCTTGTGGGAAGTCTGTAGGGAAAGTTGGAAATTGGGATCACATGACTGGCTCACTGCAATATCATAATTGTGATCTGGTTGTCAAATGCTTGAATTGTGATCACATGATCACAGAGAATGCTGGGACAGCCAGAATTCCAAGAACCCCTTGTTCAGCAGTGACATAGGTTTGAATGCTCACTGAACAAATGGTCATACTCTGAAGGCCACCTGTGCAATGCACATTATTAACTTTTACATTCTGCATGGGATGTTTCTGCCTGCCTGTCTGTCTATCTATCTATCTAGCATTTGTTTTCCTCAGGGATGACTCTCACCCTGGACAGCACTTCTTCATACTTCTATCATCGGGGAAGAGATATAGAAGTGTAGCCAGCTGGACAAATAGGCTGAAAAATAGCTTCTGTGCCTAGCCTGGGCATTTCCTGTGGTTAGGGATTTGTTTATAAGTCTGGAGATGTATTCTGGATTTGAATGTATTCTGTGTTTCTGTGCTTTGTATGATTGTACCAATGGAGGCTCATTCAATTTCGCTGCACACATGTTGTGCATTGACAATAAAGGATTGAATTGAATTGAATTTCTGTCTTCTCTGTATCTATCTGTATCTACCCTTTCTGATGTGAGTTGACACCCAGCCATGAAATTATTTAAAATTTTGAGCATTGCTGGTCTATCTTGAAACTACCTTCTTGAAGGTTAGTCGAACATATTGTAGATTAGGAAAAATGTTATTTCAAAAGATTTGTATTTTATGTTTCCTCCATATTAAATGTCTTCGTTAATGAAGACTAGAATTTATATCCCAATATTCAGCCATAATAAATATTCCCAAAGCAAGTAGAATAAATAAAATAAAAATCCCAAATCAGCTAAAACTAACCTGCACACTCCACCCCAGCATCTTCTCCATGGTGGCAGTTATTTGTTCCCCAAGTGCTTGCTGTGCATTGACTGAGGAGGCTTTCTGTTCCTTGGCAGTTCACATCATCTAGCCAAATTGGCCCTGTTCCCTTTCCAAAATATGCCTTTCTTCGGGCTCTCAAAGCAACACCACAGCCCATTTCCCTGCAGATCACCTCAGCATGCTTGATGTCCCAGCGGTCATCACACACAGTCCCCCACTGCTGGTCATGGAAGATCTCCACTCTTCCTGAACAGCGGCTTGAGCCATTCACCAGTCGGAGTTCTGATGGGAAATAAAAATCACAACATTACAAAATAAATTGTTGGCAAGGTTCTTGAATTTCTAACTACTGGGCCATTTCATCTGAAGTGGAGGAATATAAGAAAAAAACAGCTTCTTGCTAGGAAGCATGGTTCTCATCATCATCATCATCACATCTAATTTTTGTTTTTCTCCACAAGGAGAAGTTCTTGATCATTTTTGCTTCCAGAAATTTTTAGTTCCTGACATATACAGAAGAATAACTTTTAAGAAGCAAATTACTTACTTGAGGGGAATAAATTCATCCTTACAGTGGAAACAACTTTTTAATCTCAATTTATAAGAAACAGAAGCAACAGGAAATGAGAAGGAACAAATTAAATAGGCAAATTAAATCTTCTTCAATTCAACAGCTACACCTGACCATTGGATGACATATATAGGGCCATTGTATGTAGACAGCCAAAATCTAAATGAGCAATAGATGCAGAGCAAAGAAAAACAATGCTAACTTATTATTTTGGTCAATCTCCAAACCCATTATATATTAAGTAAAGATAAAGGTTCCCCTCACACATATGTGCTAGTTGTTCCCAATTCTTGGGAGTGGTGCTCATCTCTGTTTCTAAGCTGAAGAGCCAACGCTATCTGATGATGATTCTGTGGTCATGTGGCTGGCATGACTAAATGCCAAAGGTGTATGGAGCGCTGTTTACCTTCCCACCAAGGTGGTACCTATTTTTCTACTTGCATTTTTACTTGCTTTCGAACTGCTAGGTTGGCAGAAGCTGGGCAAGTAATGGAAACTCACTCCATTACACTGAACTGCCAATCTTCTGATTGACAAGCTCAGCATCTTAGCTACTGAGGAACCATGTCCCCCCGTTATATAGTACCCCTCCCTAAATGCATACCTGAACATACAGCACCAGCATCCTCTCCATGGTTGCAGTTGTGTTCTCCCCAAGATTTTAGACGACAGTCATGCAGAGCAGCTTCTGTTCCTTTACATTTGACATCATCCAACCAAATGGGATCATTTCCTTTTCCGAATTTTGCTCCTCGTGGGGCAGACAAAGCTATTCCACAGCCCAATTCCCTGCACACAACTTGCGCATTGGCGAGCTCCCAGCCATCGTCACAGACTGTTCCCCACTGTTGGTTGTGCAGCACTTCAACTCTTCCAGAGCAACGACTTGTACCATTCACCAATCTGACTTCACTGGGGTCTGAAATAGTTAGAGTCAGTGTTATTTTCCTACTTCTCACAACAGCCTGTATGAAAACTAGATAGAATCAACACAGGAGTCTAGACCTATATCTGAGTTTGTGTGTGACACTAAGCCATAATATGTCTTGTTTGATTGTGATTTGTGACTGGTCAAGAATTAAACCATGATTTATTCTAACATATTAATTCATGATCTGACATTGTTGACTTCAATTGTTGCTTAGCATTCTGTCTCATCAGAAATATACAGTTTGTTTATCATTTCCTGATTTATTCTTGATCAGTTTTATGTCTCACTCAATATTTTAATGAAGCCTAAAGGACAAGAACACAAGACAACAAAACTGCTAAAAAGGAAGAAACTAGAAACTGGCCGAACAAAATATTATTTTCTTGGTCTGCAAGATTGTTTTCTTTTGTCTGGGTGTGGTCTTGAAATAAGCCATGTTCTTAAAGAGATGCTTGAAAGCATGTGTTTTTAAACAATTTCCAAGCTCATAATTAATGGCACCCATGCTGTGGAGCAGGGAGATTGTTGAAGGAGAGACTAAGATGGCATCCATGGCATCCCACTCCAAGCCCGCTCCTTTGGTATGATATGTATGTTGACATGCATAGAGGACAAAGGTTGTACAGTAATGCTGCAACTGTAGACTTGGTTGTTGTGACAACATTTACCTTCTCCCCTCATGTTGCAGCAGATTATAAAATTTCTTACTTTTTTTCACCAGAATTAAACAGCTCAAGCAATCTTTGATTGATTATGTGCTACGTAGTCATTGTTGACTTTAAATGGCAGATGGTTGCCAGTTGTTCAGCTAGGACACAGTTTCTGGATAAAACTGATATGGCTTGGGTCAGCTGAGGGTGAGGAATGATTTCTTGAAATAAATTAGAAATATTTGGCAGGCATGCATGGCATGGTACATTGTTCATGTACCAATTTGGATCCCTTTTCCTTCCTTCCTTCCTTCCTTCCTTCCCCCCTCTTCCTTTTTTCTTTCTTTCTTTCCAAAGGAGTCTGATGAGAAACCATTTAACTATCGCTACTTTTAGAACTACTCACACAACTTTAAATGCTGCTATAATCTGCCTGCATGTCTGCCAAATATTTCTAACTTATTTCAAGAAATCATTCCTCACCCTCAGCTGACCTAAGCCATGTTAGTTTTATCCAGAAACTGTGTCCTGGCTGAACTGGCAACTAAACCAGGAGTCTGATCTTGATCTGGATTACTGATTCCAACATAACTGACGAAATTACCTGAGCATTCCATACTTGCATCACCACTGTGGTCACAGCTATGCTCTCCCCAAGGTCTTTTTGGACATTCATTCAGAAAAGCTTCTTTCCCTGTGCAGTTCACTCTGTCTAGCCAAATGGTTCCAGATCCTTGGCCAAACCGTGCTCCCCCAATGGCTTTTACGGCAGTTCCACACTCCAGTTCTCTGCACACCACATTGGCATCATTTAAATCCCAGTCTACATCACACACAGTCCCCCATTGCTTGTCGTGGTACACCTCAAGCCTTCCTGCACAACGAGTGGGTCCATCTACTAGTCGAAGTTCTGATGGGACAAAAGAAGTAAGCAAAGTGATATATCCTCTGAATACAATTTCCATTAACTTTGAGGGGAAATATATTTGCCAGGGGAAAACAAAAATATGATGTAAAGTCAGATAATAATCTTGAGATAGCAGAAAGGACCTGTGAGCAAATGATATGTCCAAGCCAGCCCATTCAAAGTCCTCCAGGGTTTTTGCCATTGCCCACATCAGCAATTTAAATGACCATCTAGAGTAGGATGGATTGGTATGTCAACAAAACAAATAGCATGCTTGAAAGAAACTCCCTCCTGGAAGGAAGCAATGGCTAACAACTTCTATATTGCTTCAAAAAAGAACATGATACATGCCCAGGTTTACTTCACACTTCTTCATCATTCTACCCTGACAAGAAAGGTTTTATGTTCCATGATTTCAGCTCCCATTCTCTTGACAAAAATATTGATCAAGAGAGGGGAAAGACTGCCTTATTTCGTTAGCCATGTCCTTTTCTCACAAGCATGCCTGAAAGTTCTCTGAAAGAGATGATAACTTTGTTATGTGCAAGTTATGTTTCAGAAATGCTTGCATCTGGTATATCATAACAAGCCTCTGATAGTCAGTGTATTTAATTGCACTGAAATTATTTTTAATATTATATTGATTGTTTATTTTGATACATTTTTCCAGACTTTCTTTCTTCTTAATAAGGAAACAACTTAAAGATCTTCTCAGAACCACACACCAGTTTTAACCACTTCTGCTTTCTTATTATTTTTTTCACTTATTTCTTTAGCATTCTTTTCTTACATTAAAACCATTTTGGGCTTACATTCAAAGGAAAACTGTTAAAATAGATGCAAATATAAAACAAATAAATGTATAAATAGAAACAAAAAAAGAATAAAGAAATAAATGTGTTACTGTGTAAATGTGTAATTTATCCATCAAACTATGTAAATTGAATTTATGAGATGTTTTCAGAAAAAGTGATCCAACCCTCCCCCCACACATTCAGCTTCAGCAATACTTCTTACCTGAACATACCACACCAGCATCTTCTGAATGAGTGCAGTCATGTTCTCCCCATGCTTTTGCTGGACATTTGCTGATGGCTGTCTCTGACCCTGTGCAGTTCACGCCATCCAGCCATATGGGACCAGCACCAGGTCCATAACGAGAACCACGTGGGGCTGAGAGTGCATTCCCACAGCCTAAATACTGGCATACAACCTTGGCGTCATCAATGTCCCAGTCATCATCACAAATAGTTCCCCAGAGTTTTTCATGCAAGATCTCAACTCTCCCTGAACAATGATTGGGACCATTTGATAATCTGATCTCAGGTGGTTCTGAAGAGAGAAATGTTGATAAGGAATGAACATTTCTGGAGATAATTTACTGCACAATTGGTTTTCTACAATATACTAAGATCTCTTTTAAGATTGTAGCCCTCATTGTGTTCATACCTGCAAATGAATATAACATTTTAATGTGACATTCTAAGATGGCTCCATTCTTATTGTTAATATTCACTCTCTCCTATGCCTTTTATATTTTAATAATAGCTTTTCTAATTTTATTAATGACTATTTTTATTTTATTGATTTATTACTTGTACACTGCCCAGAATAAGTTTTTGTGAGATGGGTAACCATATAAATTTGATAAATAAATAAAATATGCATTGTGATTACTAAAAAGAGCACTAGCCTATGTTTGATTCAAAAAGAGGAACTTTTCCTACTAATGGCCTAAACAAGTGACATGATGCCCCTCTCATCAACTATTTTTGCAACCATTGTAAAGTTTCATAGTGAAGCTAATACATTATTTTAAAGTGAATATTGGACAAAATATTCATCAATATACATCATGCTTTTCTTTGCCATTCCAAGTGATCATTTATATATCATTTCCAGTATTAAGCTGCTTATAATTCCATACTTTTGTAGTTATTATGACCATAAAGTAGAAATGTTTCTTCTTTTTATTTCCAGGTACAAATGTCCAGATATATGAATGGAGACATATATGTTTAAAAGTAAAAGGGCTGATTATCTGAGTGGTATTTCTTTGGGGGAAAAATACCTCTAGTTGCTATGTGTCAGAACAAGGAAATTAATTTTTATTTTTCATTAAAATATAAACTTTAGTTTCCCTTCTCTGCAAATCAAATATTCTCTTCCTCTTATGAGGTCTTAGAATATCACAGAACTTTGCTTTCAGTGATATAGGAAATGAATAATGGATTTTCATAAGAAGATTTAGAAAATCTTTACAAAGGCAACATTGAGGAAAATAGAGAATCAAAGAAATAACAGTTAAACAGCATATTTGGCCTGTCTTAATTTTTAGAAGACAGCAGCTCCTAATGGAAGATTTTTTATTTCATCCTTATGATTGGTGGGTGACATTTTCAGAAAAAAAATAAAGGGAAATTTGGTGGATCATTTTTCTCTTTCAAGAAGACTTGGACAAATTTCCTATTAATTCCCTTCCCTATGGCAATAATCGCTATTTCTTTCTTTTTGGATTTTTGTTGTTGTTGTTTGTCTAACATCCTTTCCCTTTATAACTGCCTTACATCTTTGAAAGACAATTACATTTTTGGAAAGACAAAAAGAGAACAGGGAACACTCTACAAGGAATAACTTTCATTATCAATCTGCCAAACTAATCCAGTTTGGTTCTGGAATTGATTTCACAGATCCAGAATTAAATACCGCTCACACCCCACACCCACGGATGGACAGAATAGCCCACAAACAAGAAGAACAGAATGTTCAATATTTCCTCCAACATTTTATAATTATTACCTGCACACTCCACGCCAGCATCCTTACTGTGGCTGCAACTATGCTCTTTTATGCTTTTTGGTGGACATTTTCTTAGACTGTCTTCTTCCCCTGTGCAGTTTACCTGATCCATCCAGATTGGACCAGTTCCTTGTCCAAATTTAGCTGCACCTGCTGCTGCTAATGCTTTGCCACAGCCTACTTCCCGGCATACCACATTGGCATCAGCTAAATCCCAGCCATTGTCACATATTGTTCCCCATCTTTGGTTAAACAACACCTCGACCCTACCAGTGCAAAGGGTAGAACCACCTGCCAGTCTCATTTCTGTGTAGAAAGAAAAAGAGACAATGGAAAACTAATTTAGTGCAGGGGATTCTAACATGGCAGCCATTCAGAGCAGCCATTCCTGGATTAAAAAACAAGCAAAATATTTATAACATGCAAACAAAAGCAGTTACAGCTTTAATAACACCACCATTCTCTGCTTTTGATAGGAGCCCATTTAAGTATTGTGTGGGATCATCATCAGCTCACACTAAGAAAATGTATAATCTTTCTTTATTCCAACATCATAGAAATCTATCAGATTTGTTTTATTTTTAATATCTATAAAGTACCTACCTTCTGGGAATCAGCTGAATTTTTTTAGAAAACATATATAGACTGCATTACATGGCAAAATGATAAATAAGTTGATGGTGGAAGGAATGGTTTTGTTCAGATCAGATACTGGAAAATTTTAAGTTATGAAAATTTCCCTTTTCCATCCTTTATCTGCTATCTTTCCAGAACATGATCCAGTTTGAGGTTAAATCTTTTGGATTTTATTACTGAGTGTCATTCCTTTTCCTCATGAAAGAATATCCTATGTGAAAAATTAATATATTCTTTTTGAAGATAGTTGCACTGTCTGTAGTTTCTGACAGGAATCTGGCAAAAAAGATTGGAGTCCCTGCTGAACAGAAAATAACCATATTCTTCTTTCATCAATGCTCTCCTTAAATATAATGGTACTCAAATTTGGCCAGTCTCAGAAGCTAAGTAGAAATAGACCCAGTTAGTATTGGGACAGGAGAGCATATGTCAATCCAGAACTGTTAAATGGATTGAAATAACAAAAAAACTCATCTAAAAAAACCCCACCCCATCAATCAACCATCTCTATAATGATGCCAAGCAAACTACAAAAACCAGGAATCAAATTGAAGTAGAGGATATATTTACAATTTTGAACTCTCATATCGGTTCATGAGTTTTTCTGGTGTTACAGTTTAATGATTTTAATTCCAAGGGATAGTTAAACTGTCCTCTTGTGAAGTCCTGGAGTTAATCTATGCATATGCCTTTCCTTTGTTATGGCAAATACTACTTATCATCACATGAGATAATGTTTTCACTGAAGTTTATACAATAGGAAGTTCTGTAGTACATTACTTGAAGTAAGTTTATCATTCCAAGGTTACCACTCAAAAGATGCTGTCCATCTACATATTCTGTAATGCACATGGACATTTAATAGTTGGTAGGTGCTAAAATATTAATGGATTACAATAATTCCACCCATGCTGTGAAAAGCTTCACTTATTGAAACCTTCAAGTCAATCAGCTTTTAAAATGCATACACAGGCAGTGCCAAAACAACTCTCAGTTGATGAACTCACCTGAACACACAACACCAGCATCTTCTCCATGATGGCAATCGTTGTCTCCCAAAGCCCTTGATGGGCATTGATTGATGAAGCTTTCTGTGCCTATACATCGAACTTCATCCATCCAGATGCGACCAGTTCCTCTGCCAAAACTGGCCTCCCTTGGTGCTGATATTGCACTTGCACAGCCCAGCTGCCGGCAGACAACACGGGCATCTTCTATGCCCCAGTTATCATCACAAACAGTACCCCACAACCCATTATGGAATACTTCCAGTCTCCCTACACAGCGACTTGAACCATTCACCAGGCGAATCTCTATTGGTTGTGTAGCAGTTGGTTGGATAGTCACAGCTAAACCTATAAAAGCCAAGTTCACAAAGTAGATTAATAAGGACAGGATAAAATGGTTAAAAGAAAAGCTTCCTTTATGTAAGGAAGATATACTTTGAGAACATAGCAACAGGAAAGAAAGAAGAACATATGGGGAAAGGTTTGAGAAGCACTTGCTGAATCAGAAGAATATTGTTCTTTTTCCTTCCATTCAATTAAGTCCAATTCTCAAAGACTATCTGGACAAGTCTCTGCAGTTCTCTGGGCAAGGTTTTGTCACAAATGGTTTGCCATTGTCTTTTCCATAAGAACAAGAGGAAGTGACTGGCCCAGGGTTATCCACCTGACTTTGTGCCTAAGGTGAGACCAAATTATTCTTCTACCACCTTTGGTTGAATACAAATCTTACTATTTATGCTCTCAATCTTATTTCAAAGCAAAATAGGTTGTTCAGGAATTTAGAGTAAGCTAAAAAAACAATGATAAAGGGATGGTTGATTAATTGAATAGATCCTAATATTTTTGAGATTATTATTTTTTAAATGGTCTGTGGTTTACAACTCTGATTAGTACACCTCTAAAGAAATTAAAGAAATTATTGGGAACTTAGCTACAATTGTCAAGAAATCTTTTAACACTGACAAGGTAGTAAGATGGAAATCATGTTTCTAAACTGAAATATAATTTATGAACTAAACTGAAAGCACTATTAATGTTCACTGCACTAATTTGTTTAGCTTTATAAATGAATTGAATTACAGAAGTACGAATGATGCTTTATACATTTCTCCCAAGACAGTTTATTGCAGACCTTCATTTTGGGGAAAAAAAATTAACAGCATAATTGATGAGGAAATTGCTGAACTTATACCCATCAAACAATTTCAGTTATTTGAAAAGACCTCAACAATATGTATTTTATATTACATTACAATGGTGAATTGATCTTGTGTAATCTATAACTGCATAACCTTCCCTTCCCTGCCTCCTCTTTCCAACTTAAATCCTATATTAGCTTAGCCCAGGTTGTTTCTCAACTTCATAACTATAAGACATATAGACTTCTATTCTCAGAATTTGCCAGATAGCATGGGAACTCAATAAATGGAGATTTTTCAGACTTGATGTTCTAAGGTCTGT
Organism: Myanophis thanlyinensis; assembly: GCA_017656035.1. Taxonomy (NCBI): domain Eukaryota; kingdom Metazoa; phylum Chordata; class Lepidosauria; order Squamata; family Homalopsidae; genus Myanophis; species Myanophis thanlyinensis. The sequence continues at coordinate 11,791 of JAEANM010015182.1, forward strand.
CATAGCTTTAATATGATTAATATATGATTTCCTAAAGTGATAAGTGTAATGTAGTGGGTTAAAAGAGGACTCAGACCAGCTTCAATAATTCTTTATTAAGATTCTGATTAACTAACAGCAGGCTGCAGACAGGCAGGTCTCTTTTATATGGAAAAGCTGCCTGCCTAGCAGCCAATTAAATCAGGATGCTTTCCTGCGCTGGGAAAGCATTAAGTCACAGAAGAGTTCTGCACATGTGCAAACACAGCACTCCTCCCCTCCCAGCTGGTGCCAACAGTCTGAGTGAGTAATCTGGCAAGTGTAGTTGTTCAGATAGGCTGGCCGCCTATGCTCCCTCCCAGATATGTGCATGCCCAAACTTATTCTTGCTGCATTTTCATTGGGAGCGGTTGCCTCTAGTTTTCTCTCTGGTCTCTGTCTTTCCTGCGGCTGTTAGGCCTCTGTGGCAGGTGTGGCCTCCAGTCTTTGAATGATGGCCCTAGGTAGGACAACTGGTATTTCTATTTCTTCCTCTGTGCCATTTGTCTCTTGCTCCATTGAATCCTCTCCGGAGCCTGCTGTTTGCTTTTCACTTTCCATTTGGCCCCCTTCCCCACTTGGTCCCCGTTGTTGTGTTGGAGTCTGTCTCAGAGTTGGTCAATGTGCCTCCACCACTCACTGCCATCCTGGAGGGTGAGGACATATGACCTGGGGCTTGTGATTCTTATTATGGTGCCCGGAAGCCAGTGGGGTTCATTTGCATAATTCTTTGCGAATACTGCATCCCCCCACTTTGAATGTTCTGGTGGTTGTGTCTTGTTTGTTGGAGTTGTTGTCTAGTTGGTCCAGAGGAAGTCTGTCTAACCCAATTCGAAGTCTTTGGCCCATTAAAAGTTTGGCTGTTGGTTGCTGTTGCCAGAATTGTGTGTTGAGTTAGAAGGAATTTGTTTATTTTGTCTTGTAATTCACCTGGGCCCATTTTCTTAAGGTTCTTTGGTTGTTTGTAGGGAACATCCCGCCGTCCCATTCCCGGGAGGGTGAAACGGTGCTGATAGGGCATGTCTGATGCACTGGCTTGCCAGGTATTCTCCAAAATGGGCTGCTGTGAACTGTGGCCCGTTGTCAGAGACTAGGACATCTGGCAGCCCATGTGTGGCAAATAATCTGTTCAGAACTGCTATGACTGCTTCAGTTATGGTGGTGGTCATCTTCTGGACCTCTATCCATTTGGAATAGATGTCCGTGAAGACTAGAAGCATGTGGCCTTGCACCGATCTGGTAAAATCAATGTGTAGCCGGGACCATGTTTTCTGTCCCATTGTGTGTGGGAGCTGCCAGTGGCACGGGTTGTGAGGCTTGGCATGGCTGGCAGAGCTTAATCCATCTCTTGATGTCATCGTCTATTTCTGGCCACCAGATGTAGTTTCTTGCAAGCACCTTCATCCTTACAATGCCTGGGTGTCCTTTGTGCAGTGAGTTTTGAATTTGTTGTTGGTGGCTCTGGGGTATGATGACTCTATTCCCCCACAGTAGGCAGCCCTGTTGTGTGGATTTCGTGCTTCTTCACAGACAGGTCAGAATCCACGATCGTGTGCAGTTTGGATCTGTGCTCACTACTGGAGCACCTTGAGCCATCTGGCTTCGAGGCTATAAACCATCCCCATAGAGGAGGTGAAGATGGGGGAGCTGCCAGGGGTCGAGGAGATATCGCAAATCTTCTCCCCACTGGCTTAAAATCCCTTTCCTGAAGGCAGCTAGAGCCAGTGGTCAGAAATGGCCACCTCAAAGAAGAACCAGACAGGACAAGAATGTGCAGGAGGATGTCGGTAAGGAGGAAAGCTTGATTACCGGATTTATGGAGGAAACATATATGCAAAATACCCTGGAATTTGGACTTTAAAGATTAATGCTATCCCCAAAGAATTTCTTTTGAAGCAGCGAAAAAG
>JAEANM010015183.1:0-13715 GCA_017656035.1 Myanophis thanlyinensis
ATAAAGCTAAAAAGGGATAGGACAAGATCCTTCCACCGAAGTCCAGCTGAAGTTACCTCCCCTGGTAATGAAATGTTCAGGAGCCAAATGGCAAATGGAGCAAATCACCACCAAAATCTAAGAGTACAGATAGTCCTTGACATATGACCATAATTTCTGTTGTCAGGCAAGGTTTGCCCCATTTTACAATCTTCCTAGCTGCAGTCGTTAAGTGAATCACTGAGGTTGGTAAGTTAGTAACTCTGCTGTTTGGTGAATCTGGCATCCCCCTTGATTTTGATGGTGGAAGGTCACAAAAGAGAGATCGGATCACGTGTGCCCGGGATGTGCCTGGATTTTGATGACATGACCGTGGGGATTCTGCAGAGGTCGTAACTGTGAAAGACGGTGCCAAGTCCCTTTTGTCAGTGCCGTTGTAAGTTTGAACGGCCGCTAAACGAACCGTTGTGAAGTCGAGGGCTGCCTGCAATGGCAACGATTTCCTAAACTGTGATAAAACAATTGTAAGATTGGGCGTGTCTCATTTAACAGTCACTTTGCTTAACTAGTGGAAATTCTGCTCCATTGCCTCTCGGGGTTGTAAGTCAGGACTTACCCGTTTAGCCAACATCTCTACACCGGAGTCACTTTTTCAGTGCAAGCCAACCGTCACCAAAGCTAAATTATCAAGTTTCTTTTAACAAAAGTGAAGGAAATTTTCCTTTAGGGAAGGAAATTCCTTTGGATTGGTCTTCCTTTTAGGATTTGTCAATTTGGCAGTTACGAACAGAGAGGCTATAGGTTACAAATCTGTTTATATTTTTCCCCCCATTCCAGGAGACTATAGAGTTTTTCAAGACGATGCGGTTTTCTGGGTCACCTTCTGTTGTGTAGCCTTGGTGATTCCAGTAATCTTTGCCTGCTGCCCCAGAGTTGTAAGTATTTCTTGAAGTTGAAGAATGAATTTCCATTTTCCTGGGCTTGGAAAAGGTGAAGGAGATACGATGACTGAATTATCTTTAGCAAACTTTGGCCTTGTGTTTTACAACGCCGGCTGTTAACTGCTGGTTAAAAAGGCCACGATCAAGGAGGACTAATATTCAAGACGTGAGGGGGACTGATGTTGGACTAGGGTTATGTCCCCAAGGGGGGGGGGGGGAAATATCTGAGATATATAAGAGACCCACCAAATAATGTGCTTTTTCTAGTTGTATAGGCAAAAGGTGTTTTGCTGAAATAAATTTCCATGTGCACAATCCAGTTCAATTATATTTTTCGCCAATATCTTTCTAACCCGTAACTGCTTGATGCTCATCTGAGTATGTAAGTTGAAGGACTATTTAAACATAATTTGGAGACCCAATCAGTTGAAAAATGGGTTAATTTTGCCCTCTGTTGAACTGAATTTCTCAGCAGAACAAGCCTCCCGGTGAAATCTGGCACCAGGACATAACTTTGAATGCCTTTTGCTTCCATAGAGCACTGTGAAATAAGACGGACCCCCCCTCTTAAAGGCATTTGTGTTCTTTCTCTTAGCTCAACATCTTGACGTGTGCGGTTGTCGGTTCCTACACCATCGTGTTGGCCACAGCATGTTACATCTACACCAGCCTCTCTTACATCGGCATAGATCTACTCCGGAGGATTCTGAATGAAGACTTCAAGAGAACTTACACCAGTGTGCCCTTCCAACCTAATGGTAAGCTTTGAGATGGGGAAAGTTGAGTGCCTGGGTGGGTTAGATTCACCAAGGAAGACACCTGGAGAAAGCTTGCAACATCTCTTTCTCCAAAAAACGTTCTCAAGACCATGGAGAACCAATGGAAGTTGAAGGGGAAATGATGGACGCAGTGAAGATGGACTTCAGCTTGAACGGTTCTCGGTCATCCACGTCATGGTTATCCCAAAGGTGCTTTTTCAAAAGGCGACTCAACGTTCTTGTTTGTTTTCTTTGAAGAAGAACTGACTGTTGTGGCCCGCCAGCTGTCAGAGGAGCTGGTGGCAGAGTCAGAGAGTGAGAGATTGGGGAGGACCTTTGGCCAGTCCTGGGGTCAGGGGAAGGCTCTGATGGGGGCTCTGCGTTGGAGGCAGAGATGGGGCCGGGGCCGGGGCCCTCCGAAAGTTATCAGCTGCCTTCGGAGTCGGAGATCAGTGGGGCAGAAGAACAGCTGGAGCCTGTTCTAGATGCGCCTATGCACAGAGCTGTCAGGAGAAGGGAACAACTAAAGAGCAGGGGTCGACTCGGAAGGAAAGGCACAAGTGGACGCTGAATGGCCCTTCCCATAGGGAATAAATAGGAGCAAAAGGGGAGGGGTGTTTGTAGGAGACAATTAGTTCTCTCCTTATTGTGAAGATTTGCTTATCTGAGTTCGGGCCTCCCAGAGACTCCTTGCCAAGTATTTCGACTGGAAACTCAGCCTGGCAACTCTCCAAGGACTGATAAGGTCTGTTTTTGCACTAAAACCTTGAAAGATTTACTGCTGGGACTTTTCTGGATGTGAATGAAAAGAATTGACAGTAACCAAATAAAAAGGCAGGTTTTTTTTCAGGGCCAAGAGCCGGTTTCGTGATTCTGTTAAGCTTGGGTCAGAGCGCTGATGAAGCTTCTTGGATAAGAAGCGAAACATCTTCAAGGAAAAACCCAAGGAAGCCCAGTTGCCTTTTGAGAAAGCATCTTTGGGACAACTTGTTTCGAAGGCTCCAAGAAATAAGCAAATAACCAAATCAAGGATAAGCAAACAGATGTTTGGGCTTCGAGAAAAGGGGAGGTGAAAACGTTCTAACTCTCGTGTGGCTTCCTTCGTCTTGTAGATATTATCCTCCTGTCCGTTTGGACTATGCTAGCGATCGGAGGACTCACCTTCCAGTTGCGCCGAGAAAGACACGAGTCTCCTTTCCCGCCGCACCCGTATCGGTTGTGGAAGCGCGAGAGAGAGCGCAGATTCACCAACGTCTTGGATCCCAGCCACCACGTCCCTCCCTTAAGAGACAGGCTCCATAATAAGCTCTCTCAGGTCAAGGACCTCTTTCAAAAAGAGCCGGCGGCGGGCGAAAGAACCCCGCTACTCTTATAAAACTGTTTCACGGATGGGGAAGACTCGAGAAACGTGGATGGACACCTTGTGGGAACGGGGCACAGAAGTCAAGAACTGTCCTCAGTGGTCTTTTTGTGGCACCCAGGAATTTTTTTTTTTTTTTTTGCCTGTCATTTTAATCTTTGATAGAAGAAAAAAAATGCGTAAAGTTATTGGGGGCACGAAGAGTAGAATAGAAAAAGTACGATGAATAAGCCGAGGGTGAAACTTCAAAACTTGGAAGCCCCGAGACAGAAAATGGTAATTTCAGATTCACAGGCCTGTCTTGTCTTCACAGTCCCAAAAGGCAACCCCTATTTTTAAGGGGACATTTGGCTTCTGAACAGGATGCGCAAAGCGTTGGGGAAGGAGAAAAAAAAAATATTGTGGCCTTTGTACTCTTAAGCATTAACTTGGATGACCAGTGCTAGTAAATAACAGGTCTAAATTGTCAAGCAGCACTAAAAAAATGGAATTTTCCATAGATCGTATTTACTAGTTGTGTGTGTGTGTGTGAGAAACAAAACATTTTGACTGTGAGATATGGAAGAAGAGGTGGGTGATCTTTGGAATCGAGTGCTTTTAAAAAAAAAAATGAAAAAAGAAAAGAATAACCATGTAATACATCTAATGTGTTTTAACAGTAGCCCATTTTCAGATTGGGCTACTGTTTATTTAGAATTTATTGGCTCTAAAATATTTTTTCTCTATTATTTTTATAAGATTAAAACAAATCTGTAGGTTGAAGCATCTTTGATGGTTGAAAAAAATGTGTAAAAAAAAGAAAAAAGCCCATGAAGTCAATTTATTTCTTACAGTAAGCAGAAGGCATTAGGCCACCTGTTGTACGAGGGGCGAGATTGTCTTAAACCATGATTTAATGCGATTTCTCTTGTCTCCTGGGGTTTATAATTCAGCCTTAGGGAAACTATGTCCTTTTCCAATTGAGCATATCTATATAGGTTAGTTGTGTGCAGATCCAAATCCCAAATTATTTTACCCTGATTATTCCAAAAAGCTATTCAGAGATCATTTCTGCAACTTTGGAGAACGAAGAAGCGATCCAGGGCAAGAGAACTGTTTTATTAGAGGGGGAAAAAATGATGTAAATGATGTTAAGTTGTATTCTGACCCTGCTCAGTCATGGAAATGTATTGAGAAATCCCATTTCTAAACTGTGGAACTAAGTTCCTGAATCTCTTCTGAAGGTACGGAGCTTAAATTTTCCTCAGATGAATTTTTCCTTCTTTTTCCCAGTTGTGAAAGCTGTAAGTTGAATAGGCTTACAGATTTAATGGTAGCCTTTTAAATGCTTTTTTCCGCCCCTTGGTACAGATGGGCAGTGTTTACAAGATGATGAAACTCATTTTTTCATTTCCCTTTTTTGTTTTAAAACTATTTGTTGCATTGATTGTTTCTTAGGCTGTTTGACTCATGTTGAAACTCCACATAATTAGGAATGGAGATTTCGAAGAGTGTCTAAAATGGGCTGAATGGCACAAATTGCAGTGATTTTTCCCAGTCAGTCTTTTTCCCATCCAGTCAAGAGATTATTTATTTTTCAAGTGAGAAAATAAGTGTCTAGCCAAACCAGCCAGGCCTGTTATATCTTCTGTTGGAGGGATATGTGATACGCCTTCTATTTCCTTGGTGCAGAAAAGAAGCAATTTATTGCTTTGATAACTCACCCTTTGTGTCCACATATGTGGCAGATAAGAGGCTGAAGAACAGATTGTGCTGTGTTGTATGTGTCAGATAGTCCTGAATGTAAATTTTCAGACCAGTTATCTGTTGTGTCTTTCTGCTGCCTTATGGCAGCAGTGAGGGGGGGGGGGTGTTTTTGAAGATCTAAAGCCGTTCTTGTATTTGACCTTCAAAAAGTGTAAACCTGAAATAATTTTAAATGGGAGCAGTAGATTTGATAAAGCTGTATATGTCCATAATCTGTAGCAGCTCTTCTTAAGTCAGCTGCATTTTAAGGTTGAAAAAGTGAAGCTAATCAACATGCCTCCAGCAGTTTCATATTGCAGGCTATTTTTTAATGCCGAGATGAATTGTCACCTCTGATGGCATGATACTCAGGAATCAAACAATTTGCTATTTTTAACGTGCTATAATTGACAATACAGCAAACGAAACAGTCACCCAATCCCTTTTTATAATAAACAATAAGTTTCAAATGGAAGTGAGAGCCGAGTGATTTTTCTTCTACAGTACTATCCCTATCTTGTCTTTTATCTACAAAAAGACTTCATGTTTTCCAGTCCAGAAGAGCAGCAAAATGTTCAAAGCCAACGGGCAGTTCAATTTAATAGATTTTTTTTTTTTAACTAATAATTAAGATTGTGCTCAACAAGAAAAAGGACTGGATTTGATCATTCCTACATATTCCTGGGGTTTTCTTCAGTGGCGATTAACAGCTGTCAGAGATGGGATTTCATTTCACCAACTGGAACGGTTGAAATATCTATCCAACCCGGTTTACTGGTAAAAATAAGTTTACTGTACAGAATGCATTCTCACCAATAAGGTCATTTCAAGCATTTGCAATACAAAAATGAGATAGAAAATGGCCATGCCACACACGAGGAAAAGTACTTGGTACGCCCCCTTGACAAATGAAGGTTTCGACTAGATGACCACAGTAAGTTACACATACAAGTTATTTTTCAAGCATGCTTCCATAAATAATTTTTGGTGAGCTAATGACATCGATTTCACAAACTTGAAAGTTTCCACATTTACACAGTAAGGTTCTGAGGAAGACAGTGCCCTATCAAGTGCACAACAGGTAGTTTTTTCTTTACACACCAAATATCAAGAAAATATTTTTTTGTTAACTCCTATTTACAAACATATTTTAGAATTTACAAAGGGGGATACATATCTGAGAAATTTGTATCTAGAGAAGGAAAACATGTCATACAAATTCTTGTGCTCAGCCTAATAGATATTTTGTCTACAGTTTGCTTTGTAAAGTTAGATTTCATCTAAGCAAAAATTATGAATAAATTTCTTTTTACTGAGGTATTTAATGAACTGGGTATAGATATAAACGTCTGAATATCGAAATTAGCAATATATTTTGAGCAGCTCATTTTTGAAAAAATATTGACATTAATATAAATAAGCTGTGGAAAGTATTTTAAGACTGGAATGCCAGATAAGAAAAATTATCTAGAACTATGTCTAGAGTTCAGCTAAAGGTTGGCTAAATATGCGCTATAATGTTTGAATGAACTACTATGCTAAAAATATTTACCAATAGTAGCATAATAGGTCACAGTTTAAAATCAGAATTAAATAGTTGCAAAATAGAACTATAATTCTCTCCAGTCAGTGTAATAAAATCACTGCTAAATTCTTAATGAGCTTAACAAAACTTCTAGGAACAACTTGAGAAAAACTTTATAACAAGACATGCAAATTTGATCTGAAACAGTACCACCAAATGTTATTCCAAGCAAATTTGAAGATTTAACACACTTCCCTTCCGTTTTTAATTTTATGTACATTCCTTGAAGAAGTGGGAAATAATTTCAGCTCAGCTAATTAAAGTGGCCTACAAATGAGTAATGGAGGCCTACTTTTTTAGCCAGGCTCCCTTGAAGAGGAGAATCTCTTCTTACAAAAATGCATTTGATCGTTTTCAAAAAGGTTAAGCTTATCAAGACAAATTTACCTGCTTTTTCCATGTCATTATGTTAGAACTATGCTTTATTTGCCAGATGGCTGCCCCTCATATACCAAAACAGCGGCTCCTGGTATATTTTTGAAAAGTTGCTTATTAAAATCTAAGGCTGTTTATTCTTAAAAGAGACACTTGCTTTAATTCCCAAGTTCCCTTCATGCATGGAGGCAAATTGGGAAAGGAACTATCCTGTTTCTTCTTTCAACTGGTAGATACTCAACTTCCTGATAAGTCATTCTGCAAATTCTGGGATAGCGTTCCGAAAAAAGAGCTACGATGTTTCATTGGCTAGAGTAAAAAAGGATAAAAGCATCTAAACCCATTGTGCGCATGGAATAACCACTGAACTCCACTGCTTTTAGCTATCGACATGAAGTGTTTCCCAACCCTTAATTGGATAATTGTTGTCTTCAAAAATATTCTATAAAACTCAAGCATTTCATAAGCATTTTTAATTCACAGATTAATTTAATCTCACATGAAAGCACATATGAACCTCAGATTATTTACATACAAGTTAATGACTTATCCTGACTTACTGAAAGGTAAGAAAAAGTTCTTGCATGTTTATGCTAACTAAAACATGATGTGGAATCTGTTAAATTTCATAGGGATCTAAACAGATTTTTCTTTTGTAACTTTACTATAATATTCCCCATCAGTTACTGGTTGTAAAAGAATATATTTCAGAAATACTTCAGTGTGCAAAAGTCCCCATAACTTTTATTGCTTACTGATTGATCTTAACTCGTCCTCTTAGTCCCTAAGTTTTGAGAAGTGCTAAAAATATTTAACATTAACAACAAATGTCAGCAAATTTCTCACCAGCCCCGTCACCTTCCCCATGAAATTATGTTTTTTTTAAAAGGTGCTGTTATTCTTATGGAATTATTCGTATTTAAAAATGAAGTTCCTGCCCATATGAAAGAGTTCAAGTGTTATGCTAGCAATGCACTAAAACCGAATTCTTACAAAACAACCCCTCAAATTTAGGAAAGCAACAGATTAAAAACATCAGCAACACAGCGACTATGTCCTGGAGTAGATCAATTACTGTATATGGCTGTGCTTTGAATATTTTCCTCCACCAATCACTGAGTATTATATTCTGTACATGGTGTAAAAAGAATCAACCGGATTTAGAATATATTAATTTCTCAATGCCCATTAGAAAATCTCTGCTTTGATACTTTTTGCTGTTACAACCAGACTGTGTTCATAAGAGCTTTAATTTTTTCTCAGACTCAAGTCGCTGTTTGTTACTAGTGCTGACAGAGATGTACTTTCTGATGCATCTTCCTTAAGATTCAGGAACGATTCTCTGGTTATCTGCAGTATTTCTCTCAGTCCTTTGTTTTCCTGCTGTAAGCAACAAAACAATGCTTTGAAAGTGGCATGGCAAAGAATTAAAATGCACTAAGTTGTTGTTTCTCTTTCCTTAATGGCTTCTGCAATCTTTCATCAAGGTTACCTCCATTCTTATACAATCCCATCCTGAGATGGTGTTGATGTCCCAACCCTGATTACCAGTATACTGATGTGCCCAAGCGACTGTCTTTCACTAGAGGAGTTACTTATTAGAGGCCACTACGGCACAAGATTTTCTCAGAAAGATTTCGGTTTTTTCAAGCATATGGAAAAGTACTAAAGCTATGCAGAAAATATACTTTTATCTGAAAATATGACCTCTCTCGTTTCACTGTAAGGGATGGGGAAAACCAAAGGACCTTATAAACTAGTGGAGGCAACAGCACTCCATACCCATGCAAAATATAGGTAGTCCTTAACTTACATTTGCTTAGTGTTACAGCGGCACTGAAAAATGCGATTTACGACCGTTTTTCAGAGTTTCGATCCTTGCAGCATCCCCATGATCAAAATTCAGATGCTTGGCAACTGGTTCGTATTTATGACCATTGCTGTGTCCCAAGGCCATGCGATTCCTTTTTGCACCCTTCTGGCAAGTAAAGTCAATGGGGAAGCCAGATTCACTTAACAACCATGTTATATAACTTATCAACTGCAGCAATTCACTTAATGACTGTAGCAAGAAAGGTTGTAAAATGGGACAAAGCTCACTTATTAACATCTTGCTTAGCAACAGAAATTTGGGGCCGAATTGTGGTGGTAAGTTGAGGACTACCTGTAGTTGTCCTCCTTCAGTTCCTCAACCTCAGTCTAGACAGCTAGACTTGGGAATGGGATGCAGAGGTATATGTGAACCAATGGTGCTTTTACTCAAGAAAAGCATTTTTTTCTGGCCAATCTGAGCAAACAAATTGAGACTCAGATTCTCAATGAAGAATTCAAAACATGAATTCTTTTAAAACAAATAACAAACTAGAAGCTACTGCCCATTATACATTGGGAAGTTAGCTATGTTGCTAATGAATTTGTAAAGCAACACTTCCAGATTACCCAGAACAATTTATCTTCAGATAGGTATGTGACTTTAACGTTCTTAATCTTAATCATTCTTGGAGTTCACTGGTTTAAAAACAATCTATTCATTTTTCCAGAGTTTAAATCCTACCTCAAGCTGAAAAATGCGTTCCTGTTCTTTGCAACCCTGCTGCTCATCAATTTCAATGGCTTTTCGCATTACTGCGGCCATTTCCGTGATTTGGTCCACGTGTACTTGCAATTCCTAAATCAAAAGTAACATTAACAAAGGGCAATACTTTAGTTTTCAAATCCCGCCTGAATGCTGTTTTGATGTTGCAACAGATCATCTTCATAACCATAATTGTATAATCAATAAACAAAACTAGTTTAATTTTTGGCTAAGTTTCATAGTACCCCCACAATAAGAAGCTTTGTAATAAATAATTTTCAAGTCATTACATTATTCCTTGTAAACAGAATTTTAGTTATGGTCACAGACCAAAACTACCTATAAAATTTGGAGTTGTGTGGATCTGAATTTCCACAGTTCCTAGCAATGAGCATGCTGGTGGAGGATTCTGGGAGTTGACGTCTATACAGTACATCTCTCAAGTTTCATAGAAACCATGGTTAAATATCACTGTTGCTGTGACCCACCATTAGGTGATATAGGAGGCAGTACAAATCAAATAAAATCAGTCAATCTGTTTTGTAACCTTCTTTTGAGATTTTTAAGTATTTATTGGCTAATAAGAATGGCGCTGAAAAAAGGGACTTATGATCATTTTTCACACGACCTTTGTAGCATCCCCATGCTCAAGTGATCAAAATTTAGATGCTTGGCAACTGACTCATTATGACAGTTGCAGTTTCCCATGGTTGTGTCATCTCATTTTGACCTTCTGACAAGAAAATCAATGGGGAAGCCAGATTCACTTAACAACCATATTAACAACTTATCAACTGTGTTGACTCACTTAAGAACTGTGACAAGGTAGGTCATAAAATGAGGAAAAATTCACTTAACAGTTGTCTAACTTAGCAACAAAAATTTTGGGCTCAATTGTGGCCACTGAGCTGAGGACTACCTGTACTTCCTTAACAAAGGGCCAGATTTGATTTTGCAAATCTTCTTTCTGTCATTGCCATTTTATAGGTCAAGAATGTAGAATATGACTGAAGCCGTGTGTTGTTTTGTACCAAATTAAGACAGCAAATAAAATCTGTAGTACCCAAAATAAAGCCCAGTGCCAGAAGAGATTTACACAAACATTAAGGGCCGGCTCCTACCTTGGAGTGCTGTTCCTTTAACTTCATTATTATACCCGGGTCATCTTTTTTGCTGGCCATGAGCAATCTAAACATCTGTTCTCTGTATTTGCTCATTATTAGCTCCAAGGCACATTGATGTTCTTCGAGAGATGTTCGGAGTTCTGTCAGGATTTAATATGCACCGGTGTTATTTAATTTATATACAAATAACCCTACATGAGTACAACCTCCTCTTTCTACTTGATAAATAGCATCAAGTAGAATCTTGGTTGTTTTTAACTATCTCATGAAGGAAAAATCTATCTGTGCGGATAATACAAATACTGTGAAATATATCAGCAATTTCCAAAGTTTTTTATTTATATGGACTACTATTTCTCAATCATGAAAAGCCTTTATACGACACCATGCAAGAAAACGGTTCTAAGCATTTTGCAGCATGACATGGAAGTAAAAAGGGTGATTGAAAATGCAGTTATTTCTAATCATTAGAATAGTATTCACAATTTCCCGCAAAAAGGCTGCTATTTAAATTTATAAAATATTACACTTCAAAAATATTTGTAAAGCAAATTACACTGTGAATAGTAATGCAATATCCAAGTGTTTATTATTCAGATCTAAGTCCCAAGTACTTGAGCAAAGATGCTTGCCAGTTCTGACAATATCTCCTGAATTCAAAAGAAAAAAAAATTCTTGATCCTGTGCCGCTGCTGAGTGGACTCAGGAAAAATACCCGGCTCCCTTAAAAACAAGAGCAACCATAATAATTTGCCTGCTTTTGGCTCCAAATGCTGCATGCTTCCAATGCCATCTTAGGAATAATACATTAAATGCTCCCAACACGCACATACTAAAGGACCAGAAGTTGGAAATAATTGCAACAGATGCTTCAGGTATTTTACTGACATATGCACATATCATAATAGGAAGATGTACTGATATATTATTGTAAACTATTAAGTATTTGGCTATCCCAATAAAATATGCTGAATTTTAAAGAGAAACCTTGGACTACTTTGCTAGGAAACAGGACTCTTCTTAAACTGAACTTTTATTAACCTTTATTTTCTTGTTGTAGTTCTCTGATCTGTCTATTTTCCTGCTGGATACCTAAGACCAAGGAAGACCGAGGCCTATGTCTTGCTACTTCATTAAGTTCTTGAATTTCTTCCTGGTACTGAAATGATAAAACAGACAAAATGGCAACAGATTATCAGATATCTGGTAATAAAAACAAAGATGAATTTCAATTTCAAAACCAGACATTTTGATACAGTATTAATTAGTATTATGAATCCCTAAAAATGTTTGTCTTTATATTTTTCAAATGGGAATTTAAAAGCCGAACACTTTGAACAACTTAACCATAAAATACAGAATGTTTAATTTTTTCATTGAAATAAAATTCCATTTCAGTAAAATTGAACTTATTAAAATGTCTATCTGAAGTTACCTGTGAAAACATTAACATATTACAATCATATTACAAATTGTTCTATTTGCTGCAGCTTAAAAACCACCAAATTTACCAGTACATAAGTAAATATTGTAATATTGCTTAACATTAAATGCAAAAAATGTCTACAATTTAACACATTCATCTGGCACATTCTCTAATTAAGAGGTGGACAGCAGGTTTTAATGGTACCATTTCAGATGTTGGAGAACAAGTTTTAATGCATTTCAGATTATGTTATGTTATGTATTGCTGTTCATATTTGCATTCTTGGTTCATAATGAACCAAGATAAGAATAAGATAAGAAAATCTAATCAGAGATGAGCAATAAAACGTAAAGCAAGTTCCATTTTGAAAGTAAATATGATTTGTAAAATTATGTAATATTATAGAGTAATTGAACTAATCTTTTCAAGCTTTTCCTCCTCTTAAAAGGTGAAATGCTAATTTTAATTGTAATGCTCATGCAAGAAAGATAATATCTTACAGTCTTATAAAAAAACCCTGTAGAACTGAGCATCTTGCACTTTTAAGTCTGCACATTTTAAAACACCACATTGAAGCAGTCAGTTTCTGACAAATAATTATTAAGAGAGAAGAGAAACCTGTTTCATTGCTTCCACTCGTTTGTTGAGATCGGTAGTTTGTTCAATGAGAGCTTCTGCTGCAGTGTCATGCTCTCTTAGTCGCTCCACTAACGCTTTGGCATCAGCTAGGGCCTTCTCAATTGTGCAACTCATTTCTAAAAATTAAAATAAGATAATATTATATAATACCAGCTATCCTTCGCCAGAATCAGTGTAAGTTGCCTGGCATTCTGAACATGCAGACTGAATAAAGTATGAAAATGTATGAGTCTTCTTCCTTTTGTTAATGTCACTGAAGGATGATTTTTATCCTACTGTATTATTCTAAGTATCTTGATGCAATACAGAAGCAGGATTAATGGATTTTTGCATAATTTTGCAAAAATTGCCTTAATTGATATCACTTGTAAATCACAGCTCTTGGAAATAATAGTGCCATGCTTCCAATCTGGATGCCCTGTATTTTGAATAGAATATTAATTAGAATATTACTGTCATCCTACATGTTTTGTAACTTACCATGTTGGAAAATCTTTTCATTTTTGAAACAGTATTGTAAGTATGTAAGGCCCCAATACATTGAATGAAGCTTCTGTACTGACAAAGTATACATTAATAACGGTAAAAAATCTTTTGAACCCTCATAATACAACATAAGAATTAGGGGAAAGTTTAACAAGTTTTGATTTCACAGAAGAAATCTACTTCTTGTAGTTATTATACGCTGGTTAAATGGATGACACTGGTACAATACACAAGCAATTCACACCACCCCTTCCTGTTCAAAGGTATTATTTGTCACAAAGCAACTGCAGCACCAAGAACTTACAGTACTTTACAAATTACCCTGCTAATTTAATACTTCCTGTCTGACACATACTGGTATGTATGTATAGTTTTCATAAAAGGAAATCACAAATGAGTCTTTAAATAAAGCTCCTAAATTTAAACATAACTCTTTCTGCAAAAGTTTTCTTACGGTTTTTAGGTATCTATTGATTTCCTGGGTTACCTTGTTTAGAAATTAATTCTCTTCACTGATCACCGATCACTTTCTTGCTAACCTAGGGAAATCTGAGTATCAAATCTATTGGGTGGACTGACCAGTACCACTTAGCAGTACCACCTGTTGCCACCATCAGCCTCCAGCCGACCGGTGCATTCCCACAGGGTTGGCCTCCTCGGGGTTGCCATCTTCTGGACGTTGTCGTCTGACAACCCCGAGGGTACGGGCCTTCTCTGTGGCGGCACCCACCCTGTGGAATGA
>JAEANM010015184.1:0-13714 GCA_017656035.1 Myanophis thanlyinensis
GTGAGTGAGTGAGTGAGTGAGTGAATTAATGAATGAATGAATCAGCTACTGCTCCCGCAACAAAGGTTTCCCCTGAAGAGGACCAATGGGGAGGGCTGGGTTGAAGGTGCCTGGGTGGGAAGGAAGCTGCACTTGGCCCAATTGGGCTGGCCTGGGGTCCAAGGTCAGGGAGTACCACCTCTGGTCTGTCCCCCACTCTTGGAGGCGGGGAAGGGGGAAGCCTGGGTATTGCTGGGTTGGGGGCCCTCCTCCGCTCATCTCCATTCCCCGGGCATACAGACCACCTTGGTCAGGGCAGCCTTGATCCTCCTCTGGGAGGCAGGCATGAGAAAGTGGGCAAAGGACGCTGGTTGGTTGAGTCGGGGGGGGGGGGGAATTTATCCTGCTATGGGCAAACGAGGAAGGGAGGGAAGGGTTTCTGCCAAGAGCCAAGGGGGGGGCTTCAGGGCGGGAGAAGCCCCCCCTCCAGCTGCCTTTGGCTCACACTTCCTCTTCTCTTCTCAGAATGGCAACATGGCGGCTTCTCTGTCGGTGGCTGAGCAGTACGTGCAGGCCTTCTCCCAGCTGGCAAAAGAGTCCAACACCATCCTCCTGCCCACCAGCACCGGAGACGTGACCAGCATGGTCACCCAGGTCAGTCTGGAGCACAGGAGGGGGAGCCTGGGGGAGCCTGGGATTGGCGGGCTAGGCTGCAGCACAGGCAGAAACTCTGGGCAGGTGGTGGGTGGGCTCTGCAGGATTGGCAGGTGGAGGGAGGGAAGCCCAGCTGACCCCCCCACCCCACCCCCCCGCAGGACAACAGAAGCTGGCGGGGGGGGGGGAGACGGCCCGCTTGGCTCAAGGAAGGGCAGGGGGGTGGCTTTTGCTGATTGTGTCGTGGGGGGGGCGCACTAGACAACCACAGCAGGGAGTCGTTTGAGTTGTGGGTACATCTGCTGCAGCCAGTCTTTCTGATTTTTGTACCCCAGTGTTGGGGTGGGGGTTAGGAAGGGAAGAGTTGCTTCTCTCCCTCCCGCAGGGAGATGGTGTCTCAGAGGCCCTGGCAGCCTCTTGGAGACAGCAGCAGTGGAGAAAGGATATGGGGGCGGGGAACGTGTTGCCTGGCTGCAGAGGTTGGGGTGACCGCTGGATGGCAGTTGCAACCCCCAGGGTGCTCTGTCTGGGCTGGGGGTCCCCCTACCTTGAGTGAGATGGGGAGACCCTAATAGATGGGGGGAAGGGCCCTATGGGGTGAGTGAGACCCCAGGGTTAGGTGGGGCCTAGGCCGAGAGGCTTCCCTGGAGCCCCAAAGGGTTGAGGTAGCTGGGCTTGAACGCTTCGCAGCTTTTGGAAGGGTTCACAGACTGCCTCCCTCCAGGGCTTTCTTGGCAGCTGGGGTGGGGCAGACCTCCCCCCTCCATTGCCTTGGTGATGACCCCCCTGCTTTCTTCCTCCGCAGGCCATGTCCATCTATTCCTCCCTGAACAAGACTCAGGCGCCCCCCGAGAGCCTGGAGGACCCCACTGCCTCTCCCCTGTCGGCACAGCAGCTCCCCAGCAGCCCCAGCTACATGGACCTGGAGCAGTCAGGCAGCAGCTAGCCGGAGCCCACGGCCAGGGGTCCCGGGACGCCCCCCCCCCCCCCCCCCCAAGGACTGCTCCCAAGGAGCCCCAGGCTTGCCCTGGTTTATTTCTGGATTGGATTGAATCATGTTGTAATAAAAGGAGATGGCAGAGTCCGTGTCGGTAGCGCTGGGGTTTCTCGCGGGGAGGGCGGGGGGGAGGGGCAGGGGCAAGCAAGCGGGGCTTTTCCCAGGGAAGCAGCCTCTGCCTGTCAGGGAACACTTGGCTCCTCCCGCCGGCAGGGGGCGGCCGCTCTGCCCTCGCGCCGTCTCTCTGGCTGGCCGCGGCCTCTTCCGGCCGGCGCTGCCTCTTCCTTCCGGCGGGGCGGCCAAGGGCGCGGGATGGGGCCGGGGCGTCGGGCGGCGCTGGGGGCGGCTGCCTGGGCGGCGCTGCTCTCGTGCGCGGCGCTCTGGCTCTTCGCGGGCGGCTTCCTGCTGATGCGGCTGGAGCTGGGACAGCGCAGCGCCTGCCTCCTCCCGCCGGGCCGGCGCCCTTCGCCGCCTCCGTCCTCCCCGTCCTCCCCGTCCTCCTCCTGCTGGCTGCCGGGGCGCTTCCCACGGGCGGCGCTGGTGCTGATCGACGCGCTGCGCTTCGACTTCGCCGCCTGGCCCCGCCGCGCTCCTCCTCCTCCTCCTCCTCCGCGGCGGCGGCCCTTCGAGGGCCGGCTGGGCTCCCTGCGCCGCCTGGCCCTCCGGCAGCCCCGCCACGGCCGCCTCTACCGCTTCCGCGCGGACCCGCCCAGCACCACCATGCAGCGGCTGAAGGCGCTCACCACCGGCTCCCTGCCCACCTTCGTGGACGCCGGCAGCAACTTCGCCTCCTACGCCGTCCGGGAGGACAACCTGCTCTGGCAGCTGGCCAGCAACGGTGGGCCTGGGGCGCTAGTCCTCTTGAGGGGCGGGAGAGCCCTCCGCTGCTGGGGGATAGCGCGGAAACCTCCCCTCGCCTGGGAGCCCCTCCCCGCCTTTGGAGGAGCAACCAAGGGTTTCCCGAGGGCGCCTTTTTCCCCCCAAGGGCAGCTGGACTTTCGTTTGGCTTCTCATCCAACCTCAGAGCTGAAGAAGCCTCGTGGATGAGAAGCGAAACGTCTTCAAAGAGAAACCAGAGACTCCGGTTGCCTCTTGAAAACCCAAAGCGCCTCTGGGAGAACCAGGACCCGGATGGCTGCTTTCCTTTCTGGGAGGCGCTGCTCTCTCCCCCCCCCCCTCGCTCCCTTCCTTGGCCTCCCTCTGGGGCCCATGGAAGCAGCCCAGTGGCTGCTGCTTCTTGGTTGGAGCTTGGACATTTGGCCCTTCCACGCTTGGCCCCTGACCTGAGGCTCTGGGATCCCTCCCTGTAGGTTGCTGCATGTTGAAGATAGTCCAGTGGTTCTCAACCTTTTAAAACTTCACCATAGACCCCTCCCCCTTTAAACTCCTTTCGTGTCCACAGACCCCCAAGGCAAGATTGAAATCATAACATTTCTTCCAGCCTTCGTGCCCCCCCCTGTGATGACATCATGTGCCCCCCCCCCATTGGGGTTGGGGTCCACACAGGTTGAAAGCCACTGCTCTATCTAGGGCCTCTGAGCAGTCAGGTTGCTGCCCCACGACTCAAGGAGGACCCCAGATGTGCTTCCAGGGCTTTTCCCCCTGTTGTTATCATGAGTGAAAAGAGGTCATTTTCTCAGAAGTCTTGGAAGTTGGGCTAGGCTCAGTGGCTCACCCAGTACCAATCCAAACCCCTGTCGGACACAAACAGTCTTCATCCTGGCTGGGAAATCTAGCTGTTGATCTCTCACCCCCCCCTCCCAAAACTTTGGACTCAGGGTGAGAGTAGACCCTTTACCATTTCAGACAAATGGTTGTCCAATCTCTTCTTAAAACACGGGAGGTATTTTAGGGCAGGGGTGTCACACTGGATTTCTTCCAGGGCTGGATCAGCATTGATCTCTTGAGGGAGGGGACGGGGGAACAGAGGTTTTGGCTGGCAGAGTGCTCCAGGAGGCCATCCAGGCTGAAAATGGTGCATGGGGGCTGCGTGGCAGACCCCTTTTTTGGCTGCCTGAGGCACCGCAGGTTGGTCCTTTGCCGGCCCTGTGAGCCAGATTTAAGCACCCTGTATTCTGCGGAGTGCTTAACCCCTGTTTGACACCCCTGGTTTCCTGCCTGAGCAGGGGGTTGGACTAGAAGACCTCCAAGGTCCCTTCCAACTCTGTCATTCTATTCTAGAGAGAGGGGAACCCTTGGACAGGAATGGGGCTTTCTGGAATTGGAGGCCGTGCTGGTGCAGCCGCAGCAGGGCTTATGCCCAGAAGGTTGGGGCTGGGTTGCCACCTGCTGGTTGCTATTGCTGGGAACTCTCCTCCTTCGCCTCGGAGTCTCTGCCAATGTCCCACTCTTTCAGGGAGAAAAGTGGTCTTCATGGGAGACGACACCTGGGAGGGCCTCTTCCCCCAGGCCTTCCACCGGGCCCACTTCTTCCCTTCCTTCAACGTGAAAGATCTGCACACGGTGGACGATGGGATCTTGCAGCATTTGTACCAGACGGGTGAGTAGCGGCTCTGGTCCTGTTTGGGGGGGGAGTTGGGGGGTGAGGGAGGCTGGAGTCAGGCGGGAAGGATGACTCTGGGGAGCCGGATCTCTCCAGCTAGGAAATGGTCCTGCTGTTGCTAAGGAAATGCTCTTCAATTGCTTCTGTAACATAGTCAGAGCCGGTGGCCAAATAACGTTCTAACCCCAAAGCCCACGAAGGAATTTCCGTGAGTTTCGCCAATAAGAGCTGTCCCTTCTTCCTTGGCTGTTCTTGCCCTGATCCGCCCGTTGACCGGAGGACTCCTCCCTCGCAGGAGGGTCTGTTCCGGGAAAGAGGGTCCCAGCCTCGGCTGCCCTAGCTCAGCTGTCTCCAACCTCTCCAGCCTTGGGGATCGAGGAGAGGGCTAATGGGGGGAGAGGGGATGGTTCCAGGTACATGCACGCACAGCTCCATTTGCACAAACAGCAGGCGCACACAGAGCTGTGCATGCATGCACCTGGAACCACCCCCTCTTTCTCCTCCCCTCCCCCCGGTCACTCCCATCAATGGAGCCGTGTTGGCTCCCCTGCCCACTGCACACACAAATGCACTGCATGCATGCACACTCACCCATTTCCACAGCCCAGTTTTGAAGAGTCCAGGGCCTGGTGACTGGGCCCCGGTCGGGGGCTTGGGAACCCCTGGTGTAGCTCTTTCCCCTCCCCTCTTGTCTTTTGCCCTCCTCTTCCTGGTGCCTGGCCTGGTTGAATCCATGCGCTGCTTTTGCCCCGCAGTGGAGAGAAGGCTCAGAGCGGCCTCTGTCCTTCCAGCCCTCCCTGCAAGGCAGACCCCTTTCACCTTTGACCTCTTTCTCCCCTCTTCCCTGTGGCACAGTGGATGATGGCGAATGGGATCTACTTATCGCCCATTTCTTGGGTGTGGATCACTGTGGTCACAAATACGGACCAGATCACCCTGAAATGGCCAAGAAGCTCTCCCAGATGGATGAGATGCTCAGGTGAGAGCTGGAAGTGACGTGGAGGCCGTCCCCAGTATGGCTGCCCCTCCCTTCTTCCTTCCTTCCTTCCTTCCCCCAGCCTCACCTGGCAGCTTTTCCACTGGCTGCCCTCATCGGGTGCAGGGCACAGCCGTCCAGCCCCAGTTAAAGCCAGAGGTAGTTGTGGCCATGGGGCTGCTTCTGAAAGGACAGCTTGGCTATTCTCACCAGCCAGTTTTGCGCTGGGGCAGACCAGGAGACAGTAGCTTAAGTTCTATATTGTTGATGGACAGTTCACTGGTTGACCACCTGGGAAATGACACGCTCCTCCTGGTGGCAGGGGATCATGGCATGACCGCAACCGGGGACCATGGGGGAGACACCGATGAGGAACTGGACGCGGCTCTCTTTGTGTACAGCAAGGCTCCGCTCTTCTGGGACCCTCCCCCTGAGGTGAGCCGGAAGGGCACCTGGCTGGCACCAGCCAAAACAGAGCTGGCACTCCCAGGTGGGCAAGGGAGGAAGGACAAGCCCTCAGCTGCCATGGGGTGTATCCTTGGGTGGGGTTACCCTGCAGCCCTCTGGGTGCTCCCAGAATTCCTTGCGTCGGTGGGCCTGATGGAATCATGGAGGTCAGCAGCCACACAGTCTCTGACCAGAGGCTGGATGAAGAAGTGGGCACCTTCCAGGAGGTCTCCCATCTTCACCCCGTCATTTGTTCCCCATTCCTCCTCAGGAGCCCCAGACGGTCCCACAGGTGAATCTGGTGCCCACCCTGGCTCTCTTGCTGGGGGTGCCGGTACCCTATAGCAACATTGGGGAAGTGATGACTGACCTCTTTGCGACCGAGGGAGACGCGGCCTCCTCGCTCCGTGCCCAGCTGGCAGCCTACGACATCAATGCCAGGCAGGTAAGCGTGGCTCCCCTCCCGTGGGGACCTCCAGGTTTTGGGGCAGGGCATAGAAGGCAGGATCGGAGGGTGACTCTGCCCGCTGCGGGGAGTTCGGTCCCACTGAAGGGCTAGGGGGCTCTATAGAAGTCTACGTGCTCTGGCTAAGTGCTATTAAGATGGCCCAAAGCCCCCCTCCCCCCACACTGGGAGCGTTCAGCAGGGGATTCACGCTCCCCTCCTCCTGCCTCCCAGAGGCACAGTGGCATCACCAGTTGCCCCTCGCAGCACAGAAGAGGTCACAAAACCCATGTGCTCTGCAGCCGCCTGGCAGCCACGAGGCTGAAAAGCTTTGGCTGAGGCTTGGGAGCCCCATAGTGAAGTGTGCCCCTCCCCCCTGCTGAAACAGCCTCTCGGGGGCTCTGAGCAGCCGATCTCTTGGCCCGGGCAGGTGGACCGCTTCCTGCACTCCTACGCAGAGGCCGCTCAAGACCTCCCGGCGGAGAAGCTGCAGCACCTCCAGCGTCTCTTCCACTCCGCCGTAGAGGAGCACGAGCACCTCTCGGCCCAGGAGGTCTCTCCGGTGCTGCTGCCGCAGCTGGAAGAACTCCGAAGGCGTTTCCAGCAGTACCTGCGAGAGGCCCGGGCCGTGTGTGCCGAGTCCTGGGCCCGCTTCCATCCCGGCTGCATGGTGGCCGGCTGCGCCCTCTTGACCTCCTCCTGCCTGCTGTGCTATGTGGCCTCCCGGGTGGCCACTCGCCTGGACTTCTCCTACCACCACTTCTTCCTCTACCCCTTGCTGTGGGGCGTGGCGGGGGCGGCCCTGCTGGGGCTGGCTCACCTCTTCCAGGGGGCCAGAGCTGACCTCCTCTGGCTGTGCACCTGGGGGGCAGCAGCTTCCCAGCTGGGCTTCTTCTGGCATTGCTGGACCAGGCGCCCCCGAGCCCTGCCCATGGCTGGCCTTTGTCCCCCATTCCACGGGTTCAGCCTGAAAGCCGGGCTCTGTGCAGGGCCGGGGCTGTCGCTGGGCATCCTGTTCCTGCGCTGCGCCGCCATGCTTTCGGACAGCTTTGTGGTGGCGGAGGGCCAGGTGGTGCCCTTCCTGCTGACCTCCCTGGTGCTGCTGGAGGCGCTGAAGCTGCAGTGGAAGGGCAGGCTGGACGGCTCCCTGCTCTGCTGGCAGCTGCTGGCCAGCCTGGGTGTGGTGGTGGTGTGCGCACGACTGTCGGGGCTTTTCCAGAAGTGCCGCGAGGAGACCCCTGTTTGCCAGACTGCCCCCATCTTGGGCCCCCTCTCCAGCGTGCAGGAACCCAGGAGCAAGAACTTCTATTACGGCCTGTGCCTGGGGGCTCTGGCCAGTGTGGTTTGGGGCATCCGCTGCTGGCTGCGCCATTATGGCAACTTGAACAGCTCTTGCGCCCTGATCCTTTTCGTGCGCTGGGGGTTCCCGCTCCTGGGCTTGGCTCTGGCCGCTTACTGGGCCATCACCTCTGGTGCCGAGGAGACGCTGATCAGGCGCCACGCCTGGGCCCAGATGGCTCTGGACATGTTCCCCCGCGGGATCTACCTCTTGGTGACGGCCGGCCTCCTCCTGGTTCTGTGGAAGCCCATGACCGTCTTCCTGGAGAGCAGCCAAGGGCCCCCCCTTGTGTCCTCCAGCTCCGAGGACTTGATCCCGCAGCTCTACCGCCGAATGCAGGAGTCCCTGAAGAGTCAGCCGGAGGAGTCCCCGGGTGGCTGCAGGGCCACGGTGGCGGCCTACGGGCTGGGCAGCGTCTATTCGGCCGCCTTGCTCATCTCCCTGGCCCTGCTGGCCTTCCTGCTGATGACCCTGCACACGGAGCGGCTCAGCCTGGCCTTCCTGCTGCTGTTCGTGGAGGCCTTCGCCCTGCTGTGGATGCACGCCTGTGCCAGGGCCCTCTCCTCTTCCTCCTTCTCCTCCGCACGCTCGGGTGAGTCAGGGTATGCCGGCATGGCCCTGGCTGGAGGCTCTGGAAGGAGTCGTCCAAAGGCAGAGAGCATGTTATTCTGTGCAGCCAGTCAGTCAGTGCAGGGTAGCTGGAGCTGTGAAGAGAAGCCCCTGGGGAAGGAGGGCGGGAGGGGGGGTCCAGCCTGCAAAACAGGCATTGGCCTCTCGGAGCAAAAGGCGGCTACTTTCCCGACTCCAGCTTTGTCCGCTGGGCAGGCCCATGAAGAGTTAAGCGGGGGGAGGGGGGCCAACGGCTGGGTCCTGAGCTCTTCAGGATTCCCAAGGGCAACGAAGCCGCATCTTGCATGGTGCAGCCAGCCGGGGGAGGGTGACTGCGGGCATTGCCTGTCCTCGGCAGAGTCTCCCTGCTTGGGGCAGTCCTGCAGAATCTTTAAGGGAGACCCCGGAGAGAGTAATACTCCCCCACCCCCAAGTTTCTAGCAAGCCGGGGGAGCTCTTTGAAAGGCGGCTAGAGATCCAGGCCCCCAGAGAGGGTCTTCGAAGGCGTTTGAGCCGTCACACCAGCCGGATCTGAAATGCACAAAGGTTTATTAGCCCCAGCTTCAGTTGGAGCTTCTGCTGTGCCTCTGGGAGAGTGACTCTCCTGGTTCCCCTGCTGGGATCTCCCCGGGTGGGGGCCTTTGGCCTGGGCTACTTCACAAGGAGAGCCCTGCTTGGGGGTGGGGGTCCTTGGGCTCTCGCTCTAGACCCTGCTGTTCCTCCTCAGATCCTTTTGAGGTGCCGTGGGAAGCCCTGGTTGCTTGGGCTCTTGCCGCCACCCAGTTTTTCTATGCCACTGGCCATCAGCCCGTCTTCCCTGCCATCCACTGGAATGCAGCCTTCGTGGGCTTTCAGCAGGGGCACACCAACAACCTGCTGCCTGCGCTGCTCGTCGGTGCCAACACCTTCGCCTCTCAGATCCTCCTGGCAGGTCAGTTGTGTGTCCGCAGGTAGCTTGCTTCTCAGGAGGCCTCTGGGACCCAGCCCTGGTGTGTGTGTGTGTGTCCCCTGAGTGAATGGCAGCTGTGACAAATGGCAGGCCGTGGGTGGGAGCCAAAGAAAGCTCTGGCAGAGTCCGGTCCCTCGGGTGGGTGGGGGAACAGGCCTTCCCGGCAAATGCAAGGGGCCTGGCATGTCAGCGTTGCCCTTTGGCCCTCCTTCAGGAGAGAGGGTGAAGGGCTCTCTGCATCTGCTCTCCCTGAGCTCTTTGGACCCACAACCGAGGAGGGGGGGAGTGCTGCCTGAGGCCCTCCCGCGTGTGCCAGCCTCCCTACACGTCCCTCTTTTGCGCCCCCGTCTGACCTGCTTCTTGGTCTCTGTCTCTTGTGACCCCTTTTCTCCCGAGTAGCCGGCTGCCCGTTGCTTCTGCTGTGGCCCTTTGTCTGTGAGGCCAGCACCTCCGGGGCCAGGAGGCCCAAGACGCGGCTCCAGGACAGGCCGGAGGAGCAGATGATGGAGATGAGGCTCCGGGAGGCGCCAGAGCGGTTTACAGCAGCGCTGCTGCAGCTGGGCCTCCGGTACCTGCTCATTTTGGGGCTTCAGGTATGTGTGCGGGAGCCTCCCCGAGAGAAGGCCCAGGCAGGCAGGGGATTGACCCTGGGGGGTGTCCCACCTGGTTCATCTGCAGCTGGGGGTGGGGGGGGGGCCCTCAGGGGCTCCATTCTGTGACTGGGAGGAGATCAGGAGTGTTTATTATTGATTTAGTAAGTAGTTTATACAGCTCTCCAGCTTCCACGTAGGTGACTCTGAGCAGCTTACAAGATTTTAAAAATCCACCATAGACAGGTAACCCTCGACTTATAACCACCATTGAGCCCAACATTTCTATTGCTAAGCGAGACAGTTGTTAAGTGAATTTTGCCCCTTTTATGACCTTTGTTGCCACAGTTGTTAATTGAATCACAGCAGCTGCTAAGTCAAGTCACACGGTCGTTAAGTGAATCTGGCTTTCCCATTGACTTTGCTTGTCAGGAGGTTGCAAAAGTTGATCGCGTGACCTCAGGACAATGCAACCGTCATAAATACGAGCCAGTTGCCCAGTGTCTGAAATGTGGTCACGTGATCACAACGATGTTGCAACAGCCGTTAAGTGTGTCACTCAGTCATAGGTCACTTTTTCCCATGCTGCTGTAATGTCAGATGATCTCGAACTGTTGTGTCAAGGACTGCAGTAATAAACTCTAATAATAAATGGCAGCCACAACACAGTCCAGCCAGCCCCCTGGCCGGCCCCATCCCCATCTCCATCCGGGGGGGCCTGGCCTGCCCACAAAGCCACGTTTTAGGGCAAGGGACTCAGACTGGGTTTCTTGGAGGGCCGGATCAGCACTGCAGTTCTCCTACATGGACCAGCCGTGGGAGGGGCGGGGGGGGGGCGGACGCCTCCTGCAGCACCCTGCCGGCCAAAAGAGGGTGTGGGGGCTGTGCTTGTCCCCCCCCCCGTCCCTCCCCCATTTTGGCTGCCAGAGGTACCGCAGCCATGGGCCAGGTCTGGCACCCCACAAGCCTTGAATTTGAGACCCCTGTTTCAGGGCCTTTTGGAAAAGCCGCAGGGCGGGGGCTCACTGGAAAACCGTTCAGTGGCCCCACCAGATGACAGTCCACAATTGATGGGGCTTGTAAGGGGGCCGAGTAGGCGTCATGGGGGAGAGGCATCCCTTTGACCCCAAGAAGCCGTCCCCGGCCGGTGTATCCTGAGGTCAGCTGAGGGGCCCCTCTCTGGGCAGGGGCTGCCCTTCCTTGAGGGCCCTTGGGGATCTCCCCTCTTTGACCCACAGGGACCCTCCTCTCCTGAACGGCCTCCTCAAGCTCTCCGCTGCTTGAGCTGATAAGAGCTGCTGGGGGCAGGGCAGGGCAGGGCAGGGCAGGGGGGAGAGATGTGGGCGCTCTGTATGTTTTGTTTGAGAGCTTGCTGGCTCAGGTGCATGAAGGCCAGCAGGCTTCTAGCCAGGGACAGGGCAGCTGTTTGCCGCAGGCATTTGCCGTGCTGGCTGCAGGAGGTCTTACTGAGGACCCCCCTGGAGCCCCCCAGTACAGTTGCTTCTCTCGGCTGGTTTTGCTGCGGCTGCCTCTGCTCTCCCCTTGTGGCTGGACTGAGCTCTTTTCTCCTCTCCCCACAGCTTCTGGCTTCTGTTCTGGCAGCCATGATTCTCAGGAGACATCTGATGGTGTGGAAGGTCTTTGCCCCAAAGTAAGTCCCCCCCCCCTCCCGCTGAGCCTTTGCCACAGGGCGAGAAGCTCTTTCTCTAACTTCCCCTCCCCCATCCCAACCCCCCCCCCCCCCCATGGGAAGAGTCAGGGCAGGGCTCCTGAGGCTGGACTGCAGGCAGGTGGGTGAGTTGCAGCGCAGCTGAGCAGAAATCAGGGCTGTGCTTTGCCAGTTTTCTCCTTTTACTGCACGGCCAACTTTGTTAGCTTTGGGCAGCTAAAAGCAAAAGAAACGGGGGAGGGGGGGGCTGATGAAGACTGCTGGGGGTGGGGGCGTTCAACTGTCAGCCCCAGGATGCCCCACTTAGGCTGCCTGGTCTCCTGGGCCGGTATTTCTCCGGATGTAGGAGAGGACCAGGCTGAGCCTGAGGGAGGGAGGGAGGGAGGGAGGGGTCAAACACGTCAGTTTTGGCATCCCTTTGCACCCACAAGAGGTCCAAGTCCAGCCGTCCTGGAGCTCCTTTGGCTCTTATCTGCCGCCAGTTTGTCTCGAGCGTCAGCAGTTCAGATTCTTGGCGATGGTGGCGAATACCTGCAGCTCGGCTGGAAGATGAGGGCGGAGGATCATTCTCTGAGCTTCTGGGTCGGTTTCCCAACATTTCCTCCAGGCCAGGAAACACCCTCAGCGGAGTTCAGGGGATGCTTACTGACCACACGAAAAAGCCCTTACGAACAGAAGGACAGCGACACGGGCAGCCCCTCAGCTCCACTCAAGGACTTACCTGGCCTGGGAATAAAAGGTTGGGAGACCAACCCAGAAGCTCGGAGGACGAACCTCCGTCCCCGGGTTAAGGTTCTTGTGTGGAGGCTGCATGGATTGATTGAACGTGCCTCATTTGAGCCCTTGGTCCTTGCTGACCAGGCCCTGCCCATCAAGCACAAACACACACCCCCCCCAACTGCAGAGGTCCTTCCGCAGGTTCTGTCTCCTCAGTGACAGATGGAGATAAACTGATGGGGAGAGCTGCCCAGGCCCCCTGAGCATGAGTGAGTCACCTGCTGGCCTTCCGCTCCCCCTATGCTGCTTCTTCCCTTCCCCGGCAGGTTCCTCTTCGAAGCGGTGGGCTTTGTGGTGAGCTGCGTCTTCCTCCTGCTGGGCCTCGGCCTGGTGATGCGGGTGGATTGTGCCGTCAGCAAGTGGTTCAAGCAGGTCATCCTCGCGCAGCCCAGATAGCGCAAAGGAGCCCGACGAGGAGGGGTCCTGGTTGCAACAGCATATGAATGGCAGGGAGCTGCAGCAGGCGGCCCTGGCCAAGACCGAGGAGGCCAAGGAGCGGGAAGAAGTTCTGGATGAGACCAAAGAGAACTTCCTTTGCTGGATGCACGGGTGTCTTGTGGGGAACGGAGGATCCAGCAACTACCTCTGGAGGAGACTCTGCAGCAAAGGGGCTTGGCAGCCCTGGGCAATTCCTCCCCCCCCCCCCGGCCCAGATGGTACCGAAGAGTCTCCTGGGGAGGGAAGGGCCCAGCGGTGGGCAAAGCGCCTCTCGCTTGCTGCAGCTCTGCCTGGCTCAGGGGCTCCGAGACAGAAGGCCGGGCTCGTAGGCTGAATGGCCAGAGATCCATCACATTGGGGTGCTACATTCTGGGTTCCAGGTTCTGGGTTTGGCTTTTTGAAATAAAAAGATGGATTTTCCAACTGAAGTGGTAGCTTGGGTGCCTGCTTGTATGGGCTTTGGAGAGCTAAAAAGGAGCCACCTGTCTCTGCCCCAGCTGGGTCACTGGAGAGCCCGAGACCTCCTTGCCTGATTTGGGGTTCAGTGAAGAAATATCAGAGGCTGCCCTGGGCCTCTCTGCCCCACAGGTGTCACTCTCTGCTGCCTTGCCCTTCCTGCCGGGGGAGGGGTTCTGTTTCTGTGCAGAAGATCCCCCTCTGGCTTCTCAGTGGGTCTTCCACACAGGGTTCCCATGCAGGGAGGGATCTGTAGGCGCTCTGAGCTGTGGCACTGTCGGAAATCCCTTTGGGGTTGGCTGCTGCAGTGCCATGTGCGCCTTCTGCCAGCCCAGGGCAGCTCACGGAGGCTTTGCCCGCAACCTTTTTGTGACGGCTGCTGTAAAATGGCTGCTAAAAAATGGGGGTTAGAATTTCGATACTGGGCTGATGATGAGCCCAAGGAAGCAAATTCCAGGAGCTGCCTCTGCCTGACGTGCGCTTGGAATGGTTTCTTCCTCAGTTTACAGAAAAGATTGGATATTGGCAAAAGTGCATTTTTAGCCCTCAAATAAGGCATTTTCAATTCAACCCTTTATTGTCAATGTACAACATGTGTACAGCAAAATTGAATGAGCACACAATGAGTCACACATCGGTACAGTCACACAAAGCACAGAAACAGAATACATTCAGATACAGAATACATCTTCAGACTTATAAACAAATCCCTAACCCCAGGAAATGCCCAGGCTAGGCACATTTCCACATGCAGGTGTGTATGTATGTACTGTGTGTGTGTGTGTATGTATACTCTCAACAGAGTGAGTAAAATCCTCAGGGATGACTCTCACCCAGGACAGCACTTCTTCATACTTCTACCATTGGGCAAGAGATACAGAAGCAT
>JAEANM010015185.1:0-13714 GCA_017656035.1 Myanophis thanlyinensis
GACCGGCTTGCTGAAATAGGTGGGTTTTTAGTGTGCGCCGGAAGGTCCGCAGGTCCGTAATGGTCCAAATCTCCAGGAGCAATTTGTTCCAAAGGGAGGGTGCAGCAACAGAGAAGGCTCGCACCCTCGGGGCTGTCAGACAACACCGTCCCGACAATGGAACCCCGAGGAGGCCCGCCCTGGGGGAACGTACCAGTCAGCTGGAGGCTGATGGTGGCAACAGGCGGTCCCATAAGTATTATCATATTATCTATGCTATTGTATTTTTATTATTAGTGGAATAGTAAAAATACAATAACATGAATAGCTTTTCTGCCTGGAAAAGCAATTTACTATTAAACAATGGGGTATACATTTAGAAATAAAAAGTTTAGTGGAATATGAAGAATAAATAATAAATGTTTGCCCATAATATCTGGTAGAAGAGGTAGGAAAATGGTTACAGTAAGGAAAGAAAGAAGAGAAAAACCTACATCTGGAGCTGTGTCAAATGCCCACAGTGGCCATGCCCACCCAGGCCATACCCACCATGACCATAACCATTCCCAGCCATCACCATCCTCAGCCCTCTGAGGTCAAACACAACCCTGACGCGTCCCTCAATGAAATTGAGTTTGACACCCCTGGGATAGATGATAGAAAAAAGATAGCTATGTTGTAAATTCAGATTACTAACAACTGCTCTAAAGAAGACAGAAATTTTCTTTTTCCTCTTTTTATTTCTTTTCTATTATTCTTACACTTTCTGTTTTATTTAGCTTTCTCTTTAATTCTTTTTCCTAGTTTTCTTTTATTACTTTGTATTAGTTATCTTCCTTTAAAAATTATTTTATAAAATTATACAAACATACACGTACACACACACACACAGATTAAAGAAGTTGTGTCAGTAGATTAATACTTACCTATCACAGATAAATGGGCAGTTGTTTTGCTTTCTAAACTTGATTTCAATATGGCAATACATTGATATATTCCACTATCATTTACTGTCACTGTGGCGATTGAAAGTGCAAGATTCTGCTCATCTAACTTTGATCTGTTCTTGTAAGAATTGTCCTTATCCAACTCAATTTCTTTACCGTACTTGTATGAAATCACAACCAGGTCTGGTTTAAGAGGATTATGTTTTTGCCAGTAGATGATGTAAGATTTTAGAGGTGTGTCTCTAGTGATATTGAAATTGCAAGGAAGCCTGGCTTCATCTCCTTCTTGGACTACTACAACACTGGTTAATTCTTGACTGAGAGTACCTAAGGAGGAAAAATATACATCCAGAAATGCATAATCAAACTAAGACCTATGATCTTGGCAAATAAACTCTAGGTGGCATAAAGCATTAAAACCATAGAAGATAAATTATTCTGAAATGATAAAAATGGAATTACAATCAAAGATAAAATTATGGTTAAAAGCTGGGGAAGGAGAGAGCAGGCTGCACAGGGAGAGCGGTGAAATTGCCTCTTAATTCATCAACCACCTCCTCCATTGGGGTTCCAAGCCATCTGGAAGAGCCAGGTCTTCAGGCCATTATGGAAGGTCAGAAGGGCAGGTGCCAATCTTACCTCAGGGGGTAAGACTGTTCTAAAGAGCAGTTGTACCTTGTATTTTTCCCCTTAATACAATGTGGTATGAAGGAAAGCTTTGTGGTATGAAGTAAGTACACAATATCTCCAGTACAGGTAGTCCTCAACTTACATGTACAACTGAATCCAAAATTTATTTTGCTAAATGAGACATTTGTTGAGTTTTGCCCCAACCTTCCTTGACATAATTCTTAAGAGAATCAACACAGTTGTTAAATTAGCAACAAGGTTGTTAAGTGAAACTAGATTCCTCATTGACTTTGCATGCCAGAAGGGTACAAACAATGATTATTACTGTAAAAAAAATAATTCCACATTTGCAGAGCTTATAATTTAGACACTTTTCTTAGATAAGGCAATTTGTATGGGTCCATTAATAATGTGAGCTAGCCTTGTCTTGATGGTATGCAGAAATTATATCTCCATGTGCTCAACTATAGTCTCCTATGAAAGAGTTTATGATGGACATTAGTAGGCAGACAAAATACTCATGTTGGTTAAATGAGAAGATAGAGCATATGTATCTACATTCATGCATGGTCTGAATGGAGTTATGTTAAATATATGCGGGATCCTTGGTGCTCTCTGAGCTTATTAATTATTATTAATTAATTAATTAATTTAATTTCTATACCGCCTCCTCTCCCGAAGGACTCGTGGCGGTGTACAGCCATCTAAAAGAAACACAAAATAGATAACAGTTAAAAACAAATTAAAATTAACTAATTTAAATGGCCAATCAAATTAAAACCTGATATAAAAGATTAGAAATTTAAAAATTAAAACAGTTAGAAATTACAAATTTAAAAAACTGAAAGTGAGTTTTTCTTCCTTTTATGTTTATTGACACAGCTGTTAAATGAATCACTGCAGTTGTTAAGGGTTGTTAAGTGAATCTGGCTTCCTCATTGACTTTGCTCGTCAGAAGGTCGCAAAAGGGGATCACGTGACCCCGGGACACTGCGACCGTCATAAATACGAGTCAGTTGCCAAGTGGCTGAATTTTGATCACGTGACCGTGGGGATGCTGCAACAGTCATAAGTTTGAAAAACAGTCATAAGTCACTTTTTTACAGTGTCGTTGTAACTTGGAATGGTCACTAAATGAAGAGTTGTAAGTTGAGGGCTACCTGTAGCCTGTTGTTTAAAGTTTTAATTTCATTGCTTAATTTTTTTTAACGGTCTGTATTGCTGTTTATGATACTGTCGTAAGCCTGCTAGAGGTTGCTGGATTACCGAGATGGGAGGCAAATAAATTTAATAAATAACAATATTAATTACTGATGTGTTCATGCATCTTTTAGCCTCTGCAGGAGTCTGCACAAGCATTTCTGTTGGCTACGGGTTCAGCAAAGGCCCTCGTTAGAAGTTTAAGCCGTGTTTCTCAACCTTCGCAACTTTTGGATAGGTGGACTTCAACTCCCAGAATTCCCCAGCAAGCTTCTTGGGAGTTCCAAGTCCACCTATCAGAAAATTGCCAGCATTGAGAAATTCACACCGAAAGGCAATCGTTTTCAACCTTATTCAACTTTAGGATGCAGGGATTTCATCTCCCAGAATTCCCTAATCGGGATCAACAGGTGGTCCTTGACTTGTGACTATAACTTGAGCCCAAAATTTCCATTGCTAAGCGAGATGGTTGTTAAGTGAGTTTTGCCCCATTTTATGACCTTTCTTGCCACAGGTGTCAAGTGAATCGCTGCAGCTGTTAAGTTAGTCACACGGTTGTTAAGTGAATCTGGCTTCCCTGTTGACTTTGCTGGTCAGAAGGTCACGAAAGGGGATCGTGTGACCTCAGGGACACTGCAACCGTCATAAATATGAACCAGCCAAATTTTGATCAAGTGACCGTGGAGATGTTGCAAGTGTGAAAAATGTCCTAAGTCCCTTTGTGCCAGCGCTGTTGTTAACCTCAAACAGTCAGCAAACCAATGGTTGTAAGTCGAGGACTACCTGTCATTGGGATCTGTATAACAGCAGTGATTTTAAGCAGAAGTACTAATGGGAACAAAAAGAAACCCGCAGCGTTTGCCCATAAGCTAAACTCAAAGTATTTACTTTTTTCATAGGTGGCGTATGACTCCTGGGAGTTACCAGTATTGAGAACCTCATCGTTGCGCCTGTCCTGGGTCGTGTAAATGGCTAACAGGTGACTCTCCAAAGTTGCCATTATGCTGCTGTGGATGGAAATGCCGGAATGGTGTTCCAATTTCCCAAGCAATGTGCAAACCTTAAACAAAAAAAGTATAAAAAGTAAAACTGTATTTTACTGGGGGTAAGGGTTAGGGAAGGACCGCCCCCCCCCCAACACTGAATTAGAGAAGCTTCTACTACCAAGTTTGAAATGACAGCAGTGAAAACAAGGCAAGATCTGATTCAAAATGCACAAGTTACCCCAAATCGCTCCCCACCCTTCCCCAGAGTCCAGCACTGAGAGTCCAATCCACATAGGACGGTTGGCCTTGAAGGAGCAGGAACAGCTCCGCTCTGTAATTCCTGAGTACGAACCTCCCTTCTGGTTCTCATGGGACAATTTATACACCCTTCTCCACCCCAAACGCCCATGACCCTCCCATACACACACATACATACACCCATTTCTATGGCAGCCAATAAGCAAGCTGTGAAAAACCCATGCTGGAGATCCGGCTGACACGTTCTATCGTTCAGCAAGGCAGTCATTCAGTGAGTTGTGCTTGGTGTTACGACCTTTCGTTAAGCAGATCGCCACGGGCCTAAAGTGAATCACAAGGTTGTTAAGCGAAATCTAGCTTCTTCTACTGATTTTGCCTGCCAAAAGCCAGCTGGGACGGTCGCAAGAGGCAATCCATGTGTCCCAGGGATGCTACAACCATTGTACATCCATGCTGGTGTCTGAATTTTGATCGCAAGCTAATCCTCAACTTCCAACCATGGGCTTAGTGGCTGTTCGCAGTTACAATGCACTGAAAAGAATGTTTTTTTAAAAATATGTATCTACAAGTAGTCCTCCACATACAACAGCTCATTTAGTGACCGTTTGAAATTACAACGGTACTGATAAGGGAGACCTATGACGTTTTTTCACACATAGGACCATGGCAGCATCCCTGGGGTCACGTGATCAAAATTCACTCGCTTGGCAAGTGAATAATATTTATGACGGCCGCAGTGTCCCTGAGATCACGCGACCTTCTGACAATGGGGAAGCCAGATTCGCTTAACAACCACAAGACTAAGTTGTTAACAACTGCAGTGATTCACTTAACCACTGTGGCACACACACAAAAAATGGCATCAAATGGGGCAAAACTCACTTAACGATTTAACGCACTTATTTTGCTTAGGGACAGAAATTTATGCTCAGTGGTGGTCGTAAATCAAGGACTACCTGAGTTTCTTTTTATTCAGCCCCCCCCCTCCCCCCCTTATAATGAGGGTGCTGATGGCCAGTCCTCCTCATTTTTCTCTGTTTTGCCTACTGGTTAAAGCACCAGGTTAGAAACCAGAAGGGTGCGGGTTCAAGTCCCGCCTTAGGCATGGGCAAGTCTGGGCCAATCAGAATGCAGTACTCACCCTTGCTTGCTCTTGAAACTGGATGCAAACCAGGCGATCCACTCGAGAGGGCTTGGCTGGACGCCGGAAAAATGGAATCTCGCAGGAACTGGAGAAGGAGTTCCCAGGAAAAGATTTTTCTAGATCAGCCTCTAACTGGAGGGGAAATAGAAAAGGGAATTTTCAGAGCGTGAATGGGAATTTCTCTGTCGTCCCGATTGGTATTTAAAAGGCAGATCCGTTCCTTAAAATCTCCAGGGATCAACTGCAACGTTACCTTCAGCTGGAATTATTGGGCGCTTATACGGATCCTTCCATGCATTTGGGTGGTATGATACGGAATAATTTTGCTACAGGTGGTCCTCGACTTATGACCACAACTGAGCCCCAACTCCTGTTGTTAAGTCAGACATTTGTCAGTTTTGCCCCCTTTGTACAGCCTTTCTTGCCACAGTTGTTAAATGAATCACTGCTGTTTTTAAGTGGGTCACACACAAAAATTGTCACTTTTTTTACAGTGCTTTTGTAACTTTGGACAGTCACTAAACGAATGGCTGTTAAGTCGAAGACTACCTTTACAGGTAGTCCTCGACTTACGACCACAGTTGAGCCCAATTTTTTTCCATTGCTAAGTAAGACAATTTGTAAGGTGAATTTTGCCCCATTTTATGAACTTGCTTGCCACTGTTATTAAGTGAATCACTGCAGTCGTTAAGTTAGTAATACAATTGTTAAGTGGCTTCCCCGTTGACTTTGCTTGTCAGGAATTCGCAAAGGGGGATCACGTGACCCAACACTGCAGCCGTCATAAACATGAGACAGTTTATGAATTTTAATCAACTGACCATGAGGATGCTGCAACGGCTATTTAAGTGTGAAAAAACACTTGTAAGTCCCTTTTTCCAGTCCCGTTGGAACATGGAATGGTCACTATATGAAGTGTTTACAAGTCGAGGATTATCTGCCCTGTCTTTATTCACACAGTGACCTCCAACTACAGGTAGTCCTTGAGTTGTGACTGTAATGGAGCTGGCCTATCGCAGTAGTAAGCTGTGACGGTCGCAAAATAGGCCACCCACGGCTACTGACCCTGATCTGATGACCATTCCCGCCAACAGGTGATAATCAAACACAGCCGTCTTTAAGTGAAACAATGGAGTGTTAGAGGGAACCTGGAAGTCAGAGCCGTTTTCCAGCAAAAGCATCGTGAAGTGAATGTGATGTGCAGGCCAGCTGCCAAGCATTGGCACCCCTGGTCATGGGACCACAATGTTGCCAATGCTGCCAGAATCAGGTGATAAAGATCCCAGCATTTCCTGACCCAACCATGTAACGTTATCAGAGAGAGAGAGAGAGAGACCCGCATACCCTTCTAATACGGATGACGTTCCATAGCTGGGTCATGAAAGGTCTGCAAAAATGCCTCCAAGCTCAGGGAGCACAGCCCTTCTCTTCCTCCTCCTTTCTGCAAACCCCTTCCCTTCTAACACTGATGATGTTACCTAGTTGGGTCACGAAACGTCTGCCAAAAAAAACCAAAACCCAGCAACCCTTCAGAGAACACACCTAGGGTTTCCATCTTTAAAGTTTTATAATTGATTTTAAATGGGATTTTAAATTGTAAATTTTTAGACTTTCAGCTTATTTAATGGTTTTATATTGGATTTTAAATTTATTCTTTTGTATTTTGTATTTTTATCTGCTGTAAATCGCCTCGAGTCCCCAGGGAGAGGGGGCGGTATATAAATTTAATAAATAATAATAATAAATAATAATAATAATGTCCAAGTCTATCCTTCACAACCTGGAAATGTGCATACTTCTACCTCCCCCCACCCCACTCCCACCAGACCTTCTACCTCAATGTGGGTTGACAGGGAATTCCAGGCCCCCAACCCACCTTCTTCCCCCACCCATCCACCCTGGCCTGGAAAGTGTTCCAAGCCTGGAGATGCGTGCCACATAACAGCATCCCCTCTATCTCACCTTCGTCCGCTCTCTTTCTAATGCCCGCAACTGCCGGTAACACTCCTCTAAGCTCAAGTAGAGCGTGTGGGAAGGCCCATTGTAACTAGCGGATGCCTGATGCGACACGGAGGTGTCTCCACCAACGTTGATGAAACGACTGGAATGGGGGACGCTGCCATAAGGAAGACCGGCTGAGAAAGGCGGACTCAACGACGAAAAACCAGGAGGGTAAAATTGGATTTGACTGTTGCCACTCGCCATCGGTCCAAGGTGAAGGAACAACGGGTTGACAAAATCGAACAAATTACCCATTTTTTTCTTGCTCCTCAGAGCCTCCAGCTTAGCCCAGTACTGATCTACGGAGGCTGCGTGCATTTTAGCCCATCCCTCGATCTGCCCTGTTCTCTGGCCAGCGGGGCGTCCGTCCGGCACATGGCCACATCTCTGGCATTTCGCAAACCTGTTCGCAGGGGGGCGGCAGGGCCAGCCCTGGCGGGGAACGTTCCTCGAAATTTCGCCCAAGTGTTCCCGCCGAGGAGCTTGGAAATCAACCTGGGGGCAGCTTGCTGAATGGTGAGGCTTTATATTTTCCTTGCAACTGGGAAACTTGAAATTTTGCAGGCAGGCGCATTTTCGTGGCGGCCTTTGGGGAACAAACGGCTGGATGACGGAGGCATTGCTGGAAGGCACGGGGGGCTGAGTATCCGTTCGCCTGAATACCCTTGAGAGATTTACATTTCTGCTTTTCGGGCATTTATCGCCACTGTAGGATGGATTTTGATGCCAGAAACCTGGGCGTGAGGATAAACAATGATTTGAAGACTCTCGGAGGGGATACGTCAAATCTTCACTTTTAACATTATTAAAGAGGGTACTTGGGTTACTGGGGCAATTTTGCTGGCGGCTCTGGCAAAGTTTGGTATTCGCTCCTTCGGGGGTGATATTTTCTTGCTGAATTGGTGATGTGAGAAGAGGCACGAATTGGGGTGATGCGTAAGTGCGTCTTTTAGCACACAGACGGTTCCCCTGAATCGCCAGGTCGCATAGCCCATCTGCCACAGAATGAGATGCCTGAACGGAAGTAGGGCTGCTTGGTTTTTCTGTGTCGCTGGCTCCAAGCACCCCCGTTGCGATGCTCTGCTGATGTTCTTCATAAAATCCCGTCCAGATCTGTGATGGGAGGCGGCCCTTCCTGCCGACATCAACTTGTTTCTTACCGTTACCGCATTCAGGAAAGATGCTGGATTGCGGATTAAAATCATTACGGGAAAAATCCTTGTTTTGTGGATCGGAGGCCTCTGGAACTTCATGAGACAGTGGAGAGCAAGGGGGACATAGGAGCGGCCAGGTGTCGGTCACCTGCAGATCACTGAGTTCCGCGCTTAACAGTTCGGTAGAAAACTCCTCTCCCAAATTTTCTTCGTAAGAGCTCTGCGATGCAAGGACTTTAGTTTGGTTTTCATGATCCCAAATTTTTTCAGGAAAAAGCCCTGAGCATCCGCTGCCATTTTCCAAATTCGTGGTCCAAGATGGAGAGAATGGCTCTGACAGCGACTCCCTGTAATGGACAAAATTTCATTTCTAAACATATTTTATCTTCATTACATAATCCACAAAGTGGCATCCAGTTGGATCAGTCTGATGACCCATCAGGGTAGAATATCTCCTGAATGCTAAATAATATTTCAAGGCTTCCCATCTAAAGTTCCAAATATAGGTGTTTCTATACAGGTAGTTCTCTCTCTCTCTCTGATCTGATTCTAAGATCTGATTCGGCTTCCGGAGACCACAACAGTAGTCCTCAAATTATAACCATTCATTTAGCAACTATCTGAAGTTACAACAGCACTGAAAAAATTGACAGCACTGGTTGTCACTGTCATTTGATCCCCAGAGTCATGTGATCAAAATTTGAGTGTTTGGCATGTGCAGATAGTCATCAACTTACAAAAGTCCATTTAGTAACCGTTCAAAGTTACAGTGGCACAGAAAAAGTGAGTTATGACCGTTTTTCACACTTACAACTGTTGTGTCATCCCCATGGTCATGTGATCAAAATTCAAATGCTTGGCAAGTGACTCATATTTATGACAGTTGCAATGTCCAGGGTCATATGATCACAACCTTTTGACAAGCCGAAGTCAATGGGGAAGCCAGATTCACTTAACAACTGGATTATCAACTTAACTGCAGTGATTCACTTAACTACAAAAGATTGTAAAATGGGGCAACAAAACTCATTTTGCAAATGTTTCACTTAGCAACATAAATTTTGGGCTCACTTGTGGCTGTAAGTTGAGGACTACCTGTATTTACAACAGTTCAGCATCCTGGGGTCATGTGATCACCATTTACAATCTTTCTATCACATTATCTTCTTATGGCCATAAGTTGTTGCTTGTATCTTACAATTTAAATTATTTAATTAGTATCCTAGTATGATTTATGTTGACTGCTTATTTAGCGTCCATGACTATCACTAAGTGTTGTATCTAATGTTTTATCATGTATTTTTACAATGACTATGATCTATCTATCTATCTATCTATCTCCATTGTTGTATGTACATTGAGAGCTTATTTATGCACCCGAGACAAATTGGGTGTCTAATCACACTTAGCTAATAAAGAATTCTAATTAATTCTAATTTCTAATTCCTAGCCAGCTTTTCCAACAAGCAAATTCAATGGGGGAAACTGGATTTGTTTTAGCGGTCTTAGCGGCTGCCGTGATTTGCTTTACAACCCTGGCAAAAAAAGATCATAATATCATGGGGTGCCACTCAACTTAGCAACTCCTTGCTTGGCGTCAGAAATTCTGATCCCAATTGTGGTTAAGTCGAGGAGTACGTGTATAATGGCAGGCACTCACAAGATTATTTATGAGGTAATCTGCCAATTTAGACTCCGCTAAAAGACCGGATGACACAGGATGATACTGACACCTGTTTTGTCGTCTTAATCTAGGCTGAATTGTCCAGCCAATTGATGCGTACATCAAACC
The DNA here is from genome assembly GCA_017656035.1 of Myanophis thanlyinensis. Lineage (NCBI taxonomy): Eukaryota > Metazoa > Chordata > Lepidosauria > Squamata > Homalopsidae > Myanophis > Myanophis thanlyinensis. The sequence continues at coordinate 10,092 of JAEANM010015185.1, forward strand.
AAATTGATGAATTTAGACTGACGTGCCACTCTGCATGCTGAGGATGAGGGGCTTATTCTGTTTTAACAAAGTTTTCTTTTAAATTGGGGGGGGGGGGGGAAACGAAATGAAACCAAACGACACCACTATACCTGTCTGTAATAGCTTCTGGTTCTTTCGACTCCTGTAAAATACTGGTCACTAAGGCAAACATATCAGGGCCATTGGCAGAGTAAGACAGATCGACCTGTGTCCTAAAAACAAGGATAAACAAATGCAAAATAAACCTGGCTTATGAAGTCACTTATTTATCTGCACCTTGCTTTTTATTTATTAATTTTTTCACAAATAACTCAACGGTAAATACATCTAACACATTTTCCTATTTTCCCAACAACAACCCTGAGATAGATGGACAGTGGACTAAACCAAAGTCATCCAGCTTGCTTTCATGCCTAAGGCGGAACTAGAACTCACTGTCTCCTGGTGATTATCCCAAAGTCAGCCAACCAGCTTTCATGGCTAAGGCAGAACTAGAACTCACTGTCTCCTGGTGATTTGCCCAAAGTCAGCCAACCAGCTTCCACGCCTAAGGTGGGACTAGAACTCACCGTCTCCTGGTGATTGGCCCAAAGTCAGCCAACCAGCTTCCATGCCTAAGGCAGGACTACAACTCACCGTCTCCCACTTTCTAGTCTGGTTAACCTCAAGACCAAACTTTCTCTCTTCACATTTCTTCCACAGTATTATTTATGATCAATTTGAGCTTAAAAAACTTAACTTGAAAATTCATAAAAGCAGACAAAACATGTAGATAAATTGTCAAGGGACAGGTTATGTTCGAGCATTTGTGGGTACGTGAGCTGAAGACCTCCCACCTGTTTGCATCATCCGTGAAAAGATCATGGTTCATACCTTTGTTCCGAACATTCCTGGAGGGAAGTCCCCATCCTGCCACCACCTTTACACCTGGCTGAGGTATTGGACAACGGGGGAAGTTCCATAGAAAAAGGTGTATTTGTTCTTTCACCCAAAAATCAGTTCTTGATTATTGTGGTTTCACTGTGGAGCAACTGCAGAAAAAATAGAACTGATTTTGTAGGCAGGAACAGCGTCAACACCAATAAGCTATAAGCGATCAGAAAAAGATGATTTCCCTTAGACTTAAATCACAACACCATGTAAGATATTTCACTTTACAAAAATATATTTGAAACTGGTGCTCCATTTTCTCCACACATACTTGTATTGGAATAGGTAGTCCTCAACTTATCACCACTCACTTAGTGACCATTCAAATTTATGGTGAAGACGAAAAGATACTTATGACCTAGATCTGAAGTTCTGAGAATTGCCGTTCCCCCAGCCCTCCCCTGGGGTGTGGTCAAATGACCTCCTTTTGGGCACTTAGCAAACTGGCTGGCATTTATGACTATTTGTAGCATCCTGGGATCCCATGACTGTTTTTTTTTTTGCTGGAAATAAACATTTGTTTCTGGTTTTTGGCAAAAAATGCCCATTACCGATGAGTTCGCTTAAGAACCACCACAAAAAACCGGTGTCAAATTGGCTCTGTCATTATGGATGCCTCAACTTGTGACTGAAATTCCAGGCTCCATTACATTTGTAAATTGAGAACTATCTATATCTGTGATGGTAAACCTAGGGCACATGAGGTAAACCTTGGGATGTTGCCACCATCAGCCTCCAGCCGACCGGTGCGCTCCCACAGGGCAGGCCTCCTCAGGGTTCCACCGTCGGGCCGATGTCGCCTGACGGCTCCGAGGGTTCGGGCCTTCTCTGTGGCTGCGGCCTCCTTATGGAACGAGCTCCCCCCTGAGATTCGGACCATTACTGACCTACGAGTCTTCCGACGTGCGTTGAAAACCCACCTCTTCCAGCTAGCTGGTCTGGCCTAATACTTTAATACTTCAGGGCTTAAATTTTAAATCGTTTGACTTTTAAATTTTAAACTTTTAATTTTAAATTTTATTTTAATTGTGGTTTCTTAAATGTCAAATTTTAATCATTTAATCATAATTCTTAATCAGCCTTTATTTAATTAATTTTAACTAGATTTTAAATTGTTATATATGTGTCTTTTATCTGGCTATATGCCGCCCCAAGTCCCTTGGGAGATGGGGCGGTATGTAAATGCTGAAATAAAGATAAAAGGTGCCACAGGTGGCACGCAGAGCCATCTTGCTGGGTACACAAGCTGTCGGCCAACTCACCTCCAGCTAAGCATGCACATGCGATTGCATGTGCACGCATGCCCGATTGCAGAGACCCAGCTGGTCTTCGGGCCTCCGCTGTGCATACACGTGATTGCAGCAGGAAATCCAGCTGGTCTTTGGAGTTCTTCTGCGTATGCACATGCAATGGCTCATGTGTGCATGAGTGCCTGTGTGCAGCACGCATGCATTGCACGTGTAAAATCTGCATGCATGCGCAGATGGTGCGGTTGCACATGCAGCGCACGTGTAGGAGCCACACACAGGTGTAGATGGTACTCGGAAAGCACATACTTTTCGGCACTTGGTAAGTAAAAGGTTCGCCACCACTGGTATATATTATTCAAAATAATGGGATTGTGTTTAGTACAGGTAGTCTTCAATTTACGACCACAATTGAGCCCAAAATTTCCATCACTAAGCAAGACAGTTAAGTAAGTTTTGTCCCATTTTATGACTTATTGCCACGGCTGTTAAGCGAAATTGCAGTTGTAATATGATAGTTAAGTGAATCTGGCTTCCTGTGGACTTTGCTCATCAGGTCTCGAAAGTGGATCGTGTGACCCCGAGACACTGCGACCGTCATAAATATGAATCAGTTGCCAAGTGTCTGAATTTTAATCATGTGACTGTGGGGATGCTGCAATGGTCATGTGAAAAGGGTCATAAATCACCTTTTCAGTGCTGTTGTAACTTTGAACGGTCACTAAAAGGATTCAATCCATGAAAACTTTGGTTACACAAGGACGGAGTCGTGAAAAATAGACATCTAAAACTACCCACAATGCTCTGGATAAAACTCTTGTGTAATTCTTTACATGCTCTTTTCGCTGCTTTCTCTGAGCCCCAAATGTGCACAGATGACAAAGGTAGACACAAGGAAACAAGGATTCAATAGTGGTCCGGATCTTCCTTTGGAATTCGTGGTCTTCAACTTACAACTATTCGTTTAGTGACTGTTAGTGAAGTTACAACAGAACTGAAAACACCACTGTTGCAACATCCTCAAATCTGGGCTACTGGCAACTGGCAGGTACTTATGATGGTTGCACTGTGTTGGGGTCACGTGATTTTCATTGGTAACCCTTCCCTGCCAGCTTGACAAGCTGTCCGTGAGGGAAGCCAGAACCAGTTAACAACTGCAGTGATTCACATAACGCCTTCCTCTCGCTCCACTCTGAACACTCCCTCCTAGCACTGATGATGTTCCCCAAGTGGGTTATGAAATGTCTGCAAGAAAGCAACCCAGCTCCAAGAACACCAAGGACGGGGCGCTCTTCACACAGTCACTTCTGCCCTTGTAACCTCCCGTCTGGACTACGCCAATGCTCTTTACATGGGGCTCCCCTTGAAGAGCATCCGGAGGCTGCAGTTGGTTCAGAATGCAGCCGCGCGGGTAATTACGGGAGC
>JAEANM010015186.1:0-13714 GCA_017656035.1 Myanophis thanlyinensis
CCTCCTTCCAAGATCCATGATTGCATCTGATTCCCACCTTCCTAGCTACCCCTAGCCCTCCCTTCCTACCTTAACTTACCTGCGGTTGTGTAAGCATTTCACTGCATATCATACCCATGTGTGATTGTGTAAGTGACCAATAAAATTTGAAATTGAATTGAAATTGAATTGAAATTATGCATCAAATAAGTATCTTGCCTGGGAGTAGGACCAAATGCCCTCTGGGTGCTCCTCTAGTATTTTTTTTTTTTTGGGCCATTCCTAATTCTCCCCATTCTTTGTGGGACATCACAAAGGATTATGTGACACACCACAATTTTCATCCACATTTAGGGGGGAAAGTGTGTCTTATACATCAAAAAATACAGTAATAGCCTTACATTTCTGGTTGCAGAAGAATGTTTATTTGTTTTACTATTACAAAACATTGGTATCTTAAATAACTATTTTTATCTCTTCACCCTCCCTCCCTGATCAGTAAAGTCCAAAAATAAAAATTTTAAGCCTGCACACGATGATTTTACTGGAAGTTATATTTGTAATTTCCCGGACTAGAAGTCTTTTTGTATACTCTGTGTCAAAGCAATTAATATGCAACATTAATGAAGAGAACACAGGATGGGTATCTCAGGTGATTTAAAAGAATTAACTGAATTTTGGACTCTATTCAATTAAGTTAATATTCATAGTATTCAGCCTAAGTTTGCTTAGGAATTACTAAATAAACAAGGTTCAGAATTTTATACCTATGGTGCTATCAAGCTATCCAACGGATCATCTGGCTTTTCCCTGAGTTTCTTAAAGATTTCTTCCAAGTGCTATCCAAGTTAGAAATGTATCTTTTTTATTTATTTTGTGTAGATAAGTCATGTTTCAGGTAGCCTACTCTGCTATACTGAATGCATTAATTTGTTTCTATTGCCAAGCACTGTAACTCCAGTTTCTATTGCAAGTAAGGTGCTGATTAAAATACACAGAATGCAGAATTTTACCCATCTACTATCAACAGCTCCCTCTAAAAGCCAATTTTTATCTTTTTTTTTTTTTTACCTTTACCTTCTTTTCTCAGTTTCATTACCTTTCCTAGTATTAACTTATTCTTATCTCTGCTTTTACACCTGCCTTGCATTCCCTTGCCAGGCTTTTATTTTTTATTTTTATTTTACTGAGCAGAATGATGGTTATTCTACTTGAGCAGAATGATGGTTAGACTGCATAGTTTGTTGAAGAGGGAGTCAACTTATTTAACAAAGCACCAGAAGGAAGACAAGAAACAATGGATGGAAACTAATCAAGGAGAGAAGCAATTTGGAATTAAGGAGAACTTTCTATCAGTGATGACAGGGCTGTCAAACTCACGGCCTGTGGGCCAGATGCGTCATGTGCTGGTCCTGTCCCTGCCCAGTTTAGCAAAGGTGGAAAAAGTCCTGATATGTCACATGACACCGCCATGGCGATGAGAGTTTGACACCCCTGAGCAAGGACAATTAACCAATGGAAAAACTTGCCTTCAGAAGTTGTGAGTGCCTCATCACTGGAGACTTTTAAGAAGAGACTGGACAGTCATTTGCCTGAAATGGTATAGAGTCTCCTGCTTTAGCAGGGGGTTGGACTATAAGACCTCCAAGGTCCCCTCCAGCTCTATTCTGGTTGATTAATTGATTGATTGATTGGTCATGGTTCATAACATAAATCACAGCAGATGGAATAACAGTAGTTCACTTTGCTAATGTGTGTGGTATTACATATGCAACTTAAAAAAGATCAAGTTGCTCCAGAGGTGAAATTCAGCAGGTTCTAGCAGGTTTGCTAGAATTGGTAGTAAATTTTCTAAGCAGTTCAGAGAACCAGTTTTTAGAAGAAATCTCCTTTTGTTTTTTGTTTTTCCACTTTACAGGGTTAATCCTGTAAGGAAGACAGGAAAAAAAACTTTCTGGTATTGTTTCTAGCCTAATCTTTATTGCCCTACTTACAGAAACTGCCCACCCAGTCACATGACCCCCCCAGCCACGCCTACCAAGCCACGCCCACAGAACCGGTAGTAAAAAAAAAGTTGAATTCCACCACTGAGTTGCTCCCCAGTTTTACTGGATGTGAAAGAGTTTGCCTTTCTTTCAAAGATACAACCCTGTCATTGATGATTATGAGAATGAAAAGTAAGTTTAAAATGTCTTGAGTTTAAAATGTCTCATAGAGAAAACTATTTGGCTACTGATACTGGAAAGGAAGTTAACATTGTTGATGTACTTGAGGAAAAGTTTGTTCTCCAACTGAGTGCAAAACAGCAGTTAGCCTTATATTGAAAATCAATATATGATTGAGTTACATTTCAGTTACATCACAGTTACATCATAGGCCTGAAGAACATTGGGGTTATTTATTTCCTATTACAAGTTACTTCTGGTGTATCAATGCAGTTGATCAATGCAGTTGTATCAAAACAGTTTACACAAGTCCCAAACCTAAGGATGATTCAGTCTTTTAGATCTAAATGGGGTCAATACACCATTTTAAATATATATATTTTGTGGCTTCCTAACAAGAAACAGGTTTACTTGGTACCCAGGGAGAGTGGGTTATTTATTTATTGCCTTTTGACATCACAATTATTTATAAGATTTCTTGAAGTGAAGGGAAACACAATTGCAGTAAAATCATTAAGGTATAAACAAATAAAAAATAGAGTAAATTAAAAACTTTCAGTATTCCATCATACTGTATAATTAGTTACTTTTACATATTGTAAAGTGTAATTGTGCAACTGACCTTGTCATGCACATAATTTAAAAAGGAGCCCAGATGATATTATATTTCATTGTTAATGATATCATGGCTTTTCATAGTACATATTTTTTTCTTGCATGCCATTTAACTTCTCAACAGTATTGCTGCGGATTGCAAATCCCAACCCAACTTCCCCTAACAGTTACTATCTTAAGAGTTCTAAACTTGTCTCCATACATCAACCAGTAAGTGAATATTACTAGGTTATCTTCATGCTCCTTAAACATTAATACATCCCTCCCAGCAATAATGACTAGGTTTTCCACCTAGGTTTACCAAATAAGTAAAACTTTGGAAGTGCCTCATTAAATTACTATTATGCTAGATCTGGATGCAGAATCTACATCCTCCAAATGTTATTAGATACAAGCTTAATAAATAATTATTAAATACACAACAATGTAAAATTACAGCTACCAGTTTTTTAACTGGTGTTGGCTTTCATATGCACTGAATTGTTTCCAAGAACCTTAGTTGTTGTAATGTATCAGCATAGTATATGTGCAAATCCAAGCAGTGTGGCATGTAATTGACTGACAGAAATTATGTCATTGTGCAGATTTTCTAAGTGCCATCCATTTGGTGTGGCAATCTGATTTGTGCCATTATCTTTCAACTTCAGTTTTCAGATCTTAAATTATGGCCACACACAATTAGACAGATGTTTAAATTTGGCATTAATGTGCTCTACATGGAGCTGCCCTTGAAGAGCATTTGGAAGCTTCAGTTGGTGCAAAATGTAGCGGCCTGCATGGTTTTGTGCAGACCACGGTGTGCACATGTATCACCTCTCCTGCAGGAGCTACATTGGTTGCTGATTTGCTTCTGGGTGCAATTCAAGATGCTGGTTGTCACCTTTAAAACCCTTCATGGTTTGGGACTAGGTTACCTGAAGGACCATCTCTTGCTGGTCACATCTACCTAACCCATCAGCCCATGTCATCATTATTGTCAGATATGTTGGATTCAGTTGGAGTTCAAGAGAGTCACAGATGTCCCGACCCTATCCAGTTTCCAAAATTCATATTATTTCGGCATGGAGTAAAAAGTATCAGGAAGGTGCAAACAGAAGAAGGTTCCCTTGAAGACAAATCCACCATTGACTACAAAGTCTTGCTTCTAATGCACAATAATCAAAGGTATATGCTTGAAGTCAAGGAAACTAGATATTACGCAGGTGAGATTAATTGGGCTATTTTCTTACGAACTAACAGCTTTCAGATGCTTAAACCACTGGAGTGTATTCTAGAAGCACAGTTGAATAAAGCATTAAATAGTAATATGGGATGGAGGTCCATAGGTAAATGAATACAGTTTATTTCTGGTTCATATAAATATAAATAATACAAACTATTTGTTAAAGCATACCATCAAATGTTATGTTTAAGTCTGTGAATTTAAAACAGAAAGTATATACCGGATCAGAGCTTTGACGTTATTAATATGTAGTCAGAACTCCAGATAACAGTGCACAAGAAAAGAAAAGAAAAAATCCTAATCTACCTCTCTCAACCACTCCCTAATTTATTCTCCCTATCTATCTGTACTATCCCCTTGCCCTACTACTTCGCGAGTTGTCGCATACACACATTTCACTGCATTTCGTACTATGTATGTCTGTGCATGTGATGAATAAAATTTGATTTGATTTGATTTGAAGAAGAAATAAATTAAATAGAATAAAACAGAATAGGATGAATAATAAGGGTAAAATATAACCATAGTCTTCAAACCCATGGTCTTTTAACAGCAATAACAACTGAACCAAAATTTACTTCTCTCCTGAAAATTGCAGTGGCAAGCAAAAAGCAAATTGCTTCAGTTTCAGACCAGCTCTCACAATTTTTAAGAAGAGAGGTTATGAACTCTGCATGCCACGTGTGTTGGGGGCACTGAAGTAAAATATGACTTCCTGATTTGATTGTGGAGTCAGAACTAATGAAGAAACATTCTGCTCATGGGATATTATTGTATCAACCCTCTCTATCAAAGGTCAAAGTCAAAGTCAAAGCATTAACAGGGTTCTTGGAAGGGGCTTTGGAGGTCTTCCAGTCCAACCCTCTGCCCAAGCACCATTCCAGACAAATGGATGTCCAATCTCTTCTTAAAAACATCCAGTGATAGAGCACTCCCAATTTCTAGCGGCAAGTAATTCCACTGACTAACTCTTCCCACTGTCTGAAAATGTCTCTTTAGTTCTAGGTTGGATATCTCCTTGATAACTTTCCATTCATTACTTCTTGTCTTGCCATTAGATGCATTGGAGAGTTGATTTACCCCCTCTTCTATGTGACAACTCCTCGAATATTGGAAGATTGCTGTCATGTCACTCCTACTCTTTTTCTTCATTAGACTAGACATATTTAGTTTGACACACCCATGCTGGCTTTTGGTTACAACTTTGCTTGCTTCTAGGTGTTCACAGATCAGTTGTTTGATTATCTTTTCCAAGGATGTTCACAGATATTGATCAATGTCAAGTGGTTGTACTTTCCTTGATTCCTTTTTTTTTTTTTTTGGGGGGGGGGGGCTATTTGAAGATGGGCACCACATCAGCAATTTTCTAGCGCTTTGGTGGCTGAACCTTGCTAATGTGAATGTTGTTATGTAATGTTGCAAGTGAAATTATATGGGATATAGATAGTCCTTGACTAATAACCATAAAGGAGCCTGACCATCACGGTTTTGTGACAGTTGATCACCCATGTGACCAACCTGATTTTATGACTTTTTTTTACAGCAGTCATTAAGCCAACCAATGGTTTGCTATTGCATTTATTTTGGCCCATAATTTCTCCAAATACAATAAGACCTTGATTTAAAAGACTCCCGCTTAGTGGGCTTGGATACAGTGGGTAAAAAAAAATATTCTTCTAGATATTAACTTAAAATGGATGCATTTTAGATGCACTTTAGATGTACCCAAAGTAGTTCATGCTTATTTACATACATTAACCTCATTTCTGTGTAATTTACATCATAATTATGCAAATGTTGTCAACTGAGGCAAATAATATAAATGCAGATTTAAGGGACATCTGGGTATAATCGACGTTGCATTCAATTGAGGTTTTACTTGTATATAAGTTTATGTATATAATTTCTGAACCAAGAAATATCTGAAGATGGATAGTAATGTTTGTGTGTGTGTGTGTGTGAATTGCCTAGCTACAGTATTTGTACTGTAATGGAGTCCATTTTAGTGGATTACTTCATTTTGCTTGATAAGAAATTCATTTCTTCAACTTCTCCGGAGATGAGAATGGAAGAAATTGAGCAGTAAATGTTGATAGAATATTAAATGTTTTACATCTGTGCTTCAATTTACATCTATAAAATGTTTGAAAATGTGATTATCTGTACTGTAGCTGTTATACATACATATTGTACAATTGTAAGCTATATGCAGTATATAAAACTAAAAGTAATTCCAATTTTCTCAGCAGACCCTACTATTCTAGTCCCAGATTACTTCTTTCTAGTGTCACTCATTTGCCTAAAACTCTGCTTTTCCTTCTCATTTAATTTTTGTTTCTTAATTGAATGTGTAAGAGACAACAATTGCAGAAACCCAAAGATGTGATCTAATTGGTTGCAGGCTGACTTATATCAACTGAAATTTCATGGCGATATCAGCAGTAGCAAGGGACTCAATGCTGACAATAATCAGGCTTCAAAGGGAGTGGAATCTCTATGATGGTATTTCATTACTTATTCCTAATATAGGAATAAGATTTCTTTTGAGTACCCCCCCCCCAAAAAAAAAAGGATTCATTAAGAATGAAAGGGAATGTATAAAAGTTAATAATTTTAAAGGTTCATTCATACACAAGTTCTTCCTCAAAAGCAACGTTTGATTTTTCTCTTCAGTTTTTCAAAGTTTACAGAAAATTTGATGGCAACAGAAATAAAAGTTATGTTGTTTTTGTTAGATAAGAACTTGTACATTTTGTGACGAGATCCTGAGAAACTGAAGAACAGAAATGTCTATATTCACACTTATCTAGCCAGGCGAAATGGTGGCACAATTGGCTTAAAGGCATTGAATCTGTTGAAAATAAATTGTGAGCACTCTGGCAGGTTTGAGCCCAGCACTGCAGGATGGAGTGAATTCCATCACCCATCCTTAGCTCCTGCCCACTTGCAGTAGCAATTTGAAAGCGTATATATCATCTGTGAGTAGATAAATAGGTACTGCCATTATGGTAATGGGAAACACTAGCTGCTTCTCCATGGGGACTAGGAGCCAATGCTAAGCAGCAGAAGATCAGCAGAGGAAAGCCTGGCTGATCCAACTTCCTCAAGAACAGTGGTGGAATGCAACCAGTTTTGCTACCAGTTCAGTGTGCGCACATGTGCCATCTGTGCTGTCACATGGCTTCTAAATTGCAAGTATTGCCTTACCGGAGGTAGCCTAGGTGAGTAGGAAGGCTGCGGAGGCACACAAAACAACTGTTCTGTGCGATTCGGCTGAGCTACAATACCACTGCTCAAGAATGTTGCTAGTTTGCCCCCCTCTTGCCTTCCCCCCATCGTGCACCAGTACAAGAAAGGGACTAACAGTGTCAACTGCCAGAACTTCTACTGTGGGTAAACACTGTAGACTCCATTGGCCCTTTGTAGACTATACTCTAAATATAATGTAAAAAAAAATCTTACCTAGCAACTGCTAATAATCACTAGCAGCTGATTATTAATATTCAGCATTCTTATGGGCCCTCATAAAGCAACATCATTAATGTTGGAATGCTATATATCTTTAAGTTATAACAACAACAAAAGTAATGCAATTTTGAAATGGAAAATTGTTCATGTGGTTAAAGAACAGAAACCTGTACGGATAATCTCCTATGATGGGATTATGTAGCACCACCACCACTGATAAATGTTTACTGTACAGATCAGATAATTATTTATAATCAGAGACTTTAACTAGCTGAATACACACAGGCATACACACACACACACACACACTAAGAATGATGTCTACTTTTTATCACTGCATCATTTGTACATTTCACTCATAACCCATTTTCATTCCACAACCATTAATGTTCTTCTGTGTTTAGATTATGTAACCATGATTTATGATTATTTTTTTGCTTTCCTTGCTGGCATAACTTCTTTATAAGTTACTTAAATTTTTAAGGTGGGGAAGATGTTGATGAACTACAAATCCATTCATCCTGACTTGTCCATGGTGAACGATGTCAGAATACTAATCTGGCAAAATCTACAAACCCATAAATTCTCCACCTCCGATCCAGATGCTCCTTCTACCAAGCAAATTGCTACCACTAGACAACATCGCCAGGACTCGCTGCCTTAGAAAAGTGAGGAAAATCCTCAGGGATGACACACAGCCCTTCTTTACCCTTCTGCCATTGGGAAGGAGATATAGGAGAATAGGCAGCCAGCTGCACAAACAGTTTTTATCCATGGGCTGCCAGACTTCTGAATGGGAATAAACTCTATAACAATGGTACAATGGACTTGTTGGGCCAGCGTGATGTGCAATAATATTGCATGGTGTAGAAAGATTGGGTGTTAGTAGGATTCACTGGGTTGGAGATTTTCTATTTTTTCACTGTGGATTGTATGTGGGTCGGGGGGTTGCACAGAGGGAAGCTCAGTCAATCTCATTGTACACATGTTGTACTTTGACAATAAAGGCTTGATTTGATTTGAAAAGTTTTGAATAGTTTCAAGATTGATCTGTAGATCCACAACTAGGAATCCATAAGCAAAAACAGTATATGGAACAATGTCATAAAGTTGAAAGGAAAGAAGGGTATAAATCATCTTTACTGGCAATTTGGCAAATAATAATAGGAAAGGTAGATACAAAGCTAATACAGAGATGTTGAGATCAGGGGTACTGAAGAAAGAAACTAAAGGATTCATTTTGTCTGCTCAAGAACAAACCTTTCGAACCAATTCCATGAAAGCAAAAGTTCAAAATGTCAGTAACAGCAAATGTTGCATATGCAATCAGAAAAATGAACAGTGGATCACCTTATCAGTGTCTGCAGCAAAATTTCACAGATTGATTATCTACAATGTCATGATCAAGTTGCCAAAATCATACATTGACAGCTCTGCCGGAAGTTTGGGTTCACATGCATCAAAAATTACTGGAAAACACCAAATTGACAAAAGTTCTTGAAAATGAGCAAGTCAAGATCCCTTGAGACTTTCAGATCCAAACAGACAAGACATCTGGCACACAACACACCTGTGGAAAAGAAAAGAAAAGTCTGGTTTAATACCGGGTGAAGCACAAATTGATGAGAAACAGAAAAAAAACAATGAAATATCATGATTTGCAAATTGAAGTTGAGTGATTATGGAGGAAGAAATGAATGGTTGTACTAATAGTAATATGAGCAATATTGGAACAATACCCAAAGGGCAGTCTAGATACATGAATATCCTTATTCTGCAAAAAAAATCCACCTTACTAGGAACTGCCTATATAATCAGACACTATCTTAACAGCTCTTAGGCCCTTGTTTAGGACTTGAACTGTTAAGTTTTTACCAGTCCTAGACTGTGAATTGAACTGAAGAGCAACCATAATAATAGGTGTATCAGATAATGACTGGTTCTGTCTATCCCCTATCTCTGGAGGATAGCCTCTATTTTTTCCCCCAAACTATCCTAATTTCCCTCTCTTCCTGAATATAGTTGTAGCCCAAGTATAAAAACAGTATTTTTAGCCGAAAACCCCTAGTTTAGAGTTTTGACAAGCCAAGAAAGCTACTCTCCTTTGTTGAAATTCATTTCATTTCTAAATGAATACATATAGGATTGTAAGTGATTCAATGGCCAGAGATCTTCACAAATTCCCATCTTGTATTGACCATTACTAAGAGGTCTAAAGTTCACATAGTCAGTGTATTGGAAATCCAGATCTTTAGTGCATCTAACTTACTGACACCAGGAGTAAATATGATGTAGCCAGAATATGATAGTGTCCTTGCTTCTTCTTTGTCTAGTACTTTGCCTACTCATTTGCTGAGTTTACTAATCTGAGTTTACTTCAGTCTACCTTTCTTCCTGGGCAGAGAAGCATAAAGCACATATTTTAGTAGGAAGTAGTCAGCTAGATGCTGGATTTTGCGTTTTTGTATATTGTATCTCCTGTGGGGGGGGGGGGGGGAGAATCTCATTCCTATTATGGGTAGAATACCTACTCACTCGTCAGATTAGACCCCAGCTATTAGAAATGTTTACAGGCATGTATAAAATGCTTTTCTCTCCTAGTCTTTTAATCTGAGTCTTGGCCTGAATATAGAAATGATAATTCTGTCTCCCATGTAGATACAACAATTTTTAAAAAAGAAAAAAAAATCCATAAACTGTTATAGGTTGGAATATTTCTGCTTGGTGATAGTTTGCTGATATTCTTTCTTTTTGGGAAAAGAGACTCTGAGCAGCATTGTCTGCAGTCATATTTTTCAGAGTTATGGTTAAAATGACTCACTGGAGCACGGAATAATCTATTTTGTGCAGAATCAGCATCTGGATGAAACATTTTTCGATGGTGGTAGTCAAATCTTTCTTTAGAATAAGGACAACTTCTTTTTTTTTTTTTTGCATTAGTCCAAATGCATGGAAAATTCCAATATCCTTTGAAAGGATAAAATGCAGTATGCTTGCTTTTGGCTTTGTTAATAATTAAAAATCACTTAAAGATGGAAATGAGATAATTTGAAGGAAGACTTTCAGAAGTGCCAATTCTATATTCCAACTTTATTTAAGTTCACTTGCTGTTCTTGTTCAATGTGTGCATTATTTTCCATCTGGAGGCAGACTATTTGAATCTTTTTAAAGGTAGTAATTATATATCCTCCAATAAGATAAAGAATTAACATGAGAATCATTCTAAATATTGCTTATAGTGTCTTTTCTTTTCAGTCCCGATTGTCAAAGTATTTTTTTTTTTTGCTTAATTGAACAATCATCTGAATTTTAAGTGTGGTCTTTTGAAATGAAAAGAAAAAAAACAACCTTTCATTATTATTTTTTTCAGTCTCACAATAAAAGCTTTAAGACTTCTATTTCTGTATCAGAAGCTTTAAGACTTCTATTTCTACATCAGAAATAGACAAACTCATGGATTCTCTGTGACTTTCCCATAGCTAAAGCACTGATATTCCAGCATTGGAAAGATAAATATATGGATTATTTATTCAACAGATTGAAGAGCTGATTGCATTTGTCACTTATGCATGGATTGCCTATAGATATAGATTTTGTATAAACAAGTAGAATGAAATATGGGACACATTTATAAAGAATACAGTAGGTTAAAAAGTTATTTATAAATATAAAAGAAATATGCTTATCTGAATAATATTTGTATCTGACAGGTAAATATAGAATTGTAAATAGTAACAATTGTATTGTGATAATATTTTATATTAAGTTTTTCCCTTTGTCATATTTCTTTCCCTTTTCTGTTACAGCACTTTTTATGTGGTTATTTTTTACTTCTCTTTGATAATTATATGTCTCTCCATCACTGTTAAGACTATTTTTGTCTCTTTTGTTACTAATGAAAAAGCAATAAAATATATACATAAAACGATTATATTAACCCTCATTTTTTTCTGGAACTTTAAGACTAAATACAACATGGGCTTTGTATGATTCAGCCCAGAGCTTCTTCTAACTGAAGTTCAAGTCTTTTTTAAAGATAAATAATAGCAATAACACTTAGACTTACATACCGCTCCATAGTGCTTTACAATACTCTGTGTGGTTTACAATGTCAGGTTATTATCTCCAACAATTTGGCTCCTCATTTTACTGATGAAAGGCTGAATCAACTTCAGCCCTATCAGGACTGAACTCCAGACAGCAGGCAGCGTTAGCCTGCAATACTGCATTCTAACCTCTGTACCATCATGGCTCCTCAAAATAGCCTTCACAAGGAGTCTTCCACTTTTGGAAAATAGATACTGTAGAGGGACTTCCACAGAACCACCAATGTAGTCTGAAGTGCTCAGATGCAGTTTTGTGCTGGTCTTGCTATCCTTAGCTGCTATTCCTACTCTGTCCTGCTAGAAGTTTCCCTGATGAGTTAACCAGTACTCTCATCAGCTGGGAAGAAGTCCTCCACCGTTCCTTTCCTTCCTTTGCCCGACTTTCCTTTGGTACAATGGCAAAGTAGCACATCAGCACTTTAACTTAAGCAGAAAATGGGCAGAGGAGAAAAGAGGACAAGGTGAGAATTCCAACTAATGGCAAGCCATCAACCAACTTTATGCACTAAATAGAATTCAGTGATTGATTGATTCAGTTACAGAAAGGCTACAGAAGCTTCATGGCATTGTGTGGGTTGCAGGTGACTGGTGTTGATCCTGGATGGGCACAAATTGGGTACTCAGAGGAGTAATGCAGATAATCCAGGCTGTGCCCTCCACATTCTATGGAAATGTATTTTACTTTAGTGGAAACAAAAATCCACAACATTGGAGCTCTGCAAAAGAAAGGTCTTTAAGTTCATATTACAAGACACACCCGTGATGTGTGCAGTCATTAAAGTTCTTATTTCAGAGCTTAAACCAGGGTATGGAGAGATGGTGACTAGACAGAGATAGTTTCTTGTCATTGGAAAAAAACCTTTTTATTCATTTTTTTTTATTTTTAAAGGAAGATCCTTACTAACATAGATGGAAATATCTGATTCTTCATTTTTGCGCTGCAGCTAAAAAGTTGCTGTTAATTATAAATATTAACATTATTAGTGAAACTTGTAGCTCTGTAATATTTTAGTCCTATAACACTTTTGCAAAACCTAAATAATTTTGAAATCTAGTCTGGGGAGTCCTCCATAGAATCTCTGGATAATCCAGAATTGCACTTTAAGTAGAAATATATTGAACATCCTTAAAATTTCTTTAAATTTGGGATTTAGATTCTGTTTGCTTTAGCAAACCAAATTGCCCCAAGGCTTCTTGCTAAACTTTGGTGTATCTCCAGATGTTTCTGAAAGAAGAGTCTCTTGCTGACTGTGGCAGATTAAGCATATGGTCAACTGTCAGGATGCATCTGGATCGATAGAAGTTGAGAAGAGCAGCTGCACTTTCTATATCCAGGAAGCCCTGTTAGGCCAAATAGGTAGAATGCTAACCTAATTCATTTGACAACCTAACAAGTGCTGATACAGTGCTTGGCTCATGAAAAGGCCAAAAAAGAAAAATGAAAGAAAGAAAAAGTCCCATCTCATCAGTAATGGTAGAAGGAAACAAATCAGAATAACATGGATTTTTGTTTATTGCTTTCTATGCTGACCAACAGACTCTTGAATGATTCATAATATAATTTCTATAATACATAAATTCTATCCAGGTCGGAAAAGAACTCATAGATCATCTAGATCAATCGGTACAGGAATCTTTGATCCAAGTATTTGTTGACTTTGGCATCTTGAAGTTGTGTGGACTTCAATTCCCATAATTCCTCAGCCAGCAATGCTATAGGGGAGTTCATATCTTCAACTTGCCAAGGTTGAGAAACACTGCGTTAAGCCATCCCTGACAAACAAACAAACATCCAGCCCCATTTGAAAACATTCAATCTGCTTCTTTAAGACTATTTCATTGATTAACATCTCTTACCATGAGAAAAAGGCTCCTGATATTTGCTCTAAATCTTTCTTTGCACTCTGTTGGTTTTCATTTTTGCCTTTGGGTTCCATAGTGAATAGGTCCACCTACTCTTGTATATTAGAGCCTTCTGGGTATTTGCTGAGTATCATATTGTCCTTTGATCTTCTCTTTTTAAAAGACTGAACTGGCTAATTTAGATGTTTGCTCATATTTAGGTTCTGGTTCACTTGAGCCTCTAGAGCAGGGGTAGGGAACCTTGGCTCTTTCATGACTCATGGACTTCAACTCCCAGAATTCCTGAGCCAGCCATT
>JAEANM010015187.1:0-13713 GCA_017656035.1 Myanophis thanlyinensis
GTAACTAGTTCGGCGGGCCGGATTAAAAAGCCCAACGGGCCGGATGTGGCCCGTGGGCCATAGTTTGCCCATGTCTGTTCTGTTCTAGGACAACAAGTGAAACATTTTCAAGGAAAAACAAAACAAAACCCAGTTGCCTTTAAAAAAAAAAAAAAGCACCCTTTGGGACAATTCTGACCTGGATATATGAGAATCTCCATAGACACTTCCCTCTGCGTACCTTCTGAGATCAACCCAGGTCAGATGGATGAGGCCATCACAGAGATTTCTCCATTTTACAAGAATGGAGCCTCCTGCATTTGATCTCAGAAGCAGAAGAAATCTGAGATCTGTTCGAGCATGAATTCTCCATAGCAAAACCACAATGACTTCTGCGGCTCCTTAAAGATTATCACATAAGCTTTTGCAGATCACCGTCTATCTCAACAGATGTTCAGAGTACAATTCTATGAAAATGATATTATATAACCACAGCTGTTGCTGGAGACAGGGAGGAACAGAAGGGGGGACAGAAAATGGCGAACAGAAGATAACTTAAAAAATAGCAATTACTGTGTATTGTCACTCCAACATTTTAAAAATTAATAGCTTCCTAACCTGGGACTTTTGATGCATGTATGAACCAAAGGACTGAAAATTCAGTATGTAGCTTTTAAATGCAGATGTTTTGTTAAAAAAAAGCAAAGATAAATGACAGTCATTTCTAAACAACTGCCAATGAAACTATGCAATATATTTATTAGATATTTTATTAGGTGTCAAACAATAAACAGATAAATTATTTCTTGATTATTCTTCTGTTTCAAAGGGTGCACTGATACCTATGTATAATTTCCTAAATATTTTTATGAAAAACAATTGTTTATTCATTCTTTCATAAAATTCACTGGCTGCCCATCTTACCTCAGGGTAACTCTAACATTTACTTACTGAGTGCCGAAAAGTACGCACTTTGCGCGTGCTATCTGATTTTCATTGAAGTAGCCCAATTCGTACAATCAAGCCATGAATTAGTTTCAAGCATAATACTAAGTCATAGTTTGGATTAATCACAGTTTTTCAATGAATATCAATAAATTCCCTTGAACTTAAGTGTATTAAAAACTTAAAGACATGAATCATAATTACTAAACAAGGACTGTTCATACACCAAATAAAATGCAATACATCACCTTGCGACTCAATAATACAGCTGATTTTTCAAGGGATTTTTTTCAAAAACCCTCATGCAATCAGCTGTGGCTTATGGGGCATAGTCCTAACTGATATTTTGAGTCAGTTTTTTTACTTTTATGTTTCTGCAATTTCTTATCTCCCCACAAGATTTTGGAAGGGGTTTGCCCTTGCCTCCTTTCTAGAGCTAGGAAAGACTGACTGATCCAATGTCACCCAGCTGGTTTTGCACCTAGGACAGTACTAGAGATCACACTCTCCCAGTTTCTAGTCTTACCCTTAACCACTACACTAAACAGGATCTCCATTGGAAATTAAGCTGGTTCAAATCTAACTCTAAATAAATATCTGCCTTTTAGCATTATTCTCTACCATGTCTGGAAAAAATTAGCTTCTACCTTTGATTACTCACAACTTGCCACGACATTCAAACCTGCAGGAAAAAATATACAGAATAATGAAAAGTGCAGCGCATATGTTTCTTAAACTAGGGGTGTATGTCCCTTGTTAAATTAGGGGTGTATGTCCCTTGTTTGATTTTGCACATGTTCTGTATTGAGCCACCTACCACTTTGGCTGTGTTTTTATTGTATTGTGTTTTTATTTTATTTCTTGGTGATATTGTGAGCATTCTGCATTGTATCTGGGTATCATCTTGGCTGTGTTTTTATTGTACTGGCTTTTTATTTTGTTTCCTGGTGAGCCACTCAGTGTTAGTCTGAAGTCTGGCAGTGCCTAAATCTCAATGAATAAATAAATAGCCTTGCCTTAGATACAGCTGGATGACTTTGGGCCAATCCCTTTCTCTCAGCCTTAGGAAGAAAATGCTGCCAAGAAACTGTAGGAGCAGAATCTTAAAAACTCTAAGATAAATTTCTAGCCCTCGTTCATTAAATGAACTATCTTGGTATATTTTGAAAATATTCCTCCCAGATTTCTTGGAAACTGGATTTAATTACCATTTTTAAAATAAGCCACCAATAGCCTCCTTCGCTGCTATGTAGCTGCTATGGTAGTTGTCAACTTACAGCAGTTTGTTTAATCACCATTTGAAGTTACAACAGTACTTACAACCACTGCAGCATCCCCAGTGTCCTCCATCCCCTTTTTAGTATTTTAAAAGAGGAACGATTTCATGAGTTATATAACCACCGTTTCGGGCAGTAAGCGCTACTTTTTAATTTTTTCCTTCTTAGCCTCTATTTGTAAAACCGGTTAGATTCAAATCACATGGGACTTTGGAAGAGTTTAGTAAAGAGGCTAGGAAAAGTAAAAGAAGCAACAGCAATAAAACAATTGAAAAATTGACTTGACAGAATACCGGATGCCAAATAAAAAGATTTTATTGAAAGAAGTTCAAGTAGCCCTCGACTCACAACCACAATTGAGCCAAAATTTCTGTTGCTAAACAAGATAACCGCTAAGTGAGTTTTGCCCCATTTTGCAACTTACTTGCAAAGTTGTTAAGTGAATGACTGCAGTTGTTAAGTCCGTAAGATGGTTGTCATGTTTGCCACTTTGATTGGCAGACATGACCCCAGGGCATTACAGTCATCATAAATGTCTCCCAATTGCTAAGCATCTGAAATTTGTTCATAGAGATGTTGCAATGGTCATTAAGTGTAAAAAACAGTCATTAAGTCACTTTTATTCAGTGCTATGTAGCTTTTAAAAGTCACTAAACAAACTCTTGTAAGTTGAGGACTACTTTTGTGTTGAAAATGAAAAAAAAAACAGTTACACAATACAAGCTGTTCTAATATTCCATTTACTGTATTTTACTATATTTGATGTATTATACTGCAAATTTTGGGGAGGACAAGGTGGCTCAGTGGCTAAAACACTGAGCTTGTTGATCAGAAAGGTCGGCAGTTTGGCGGTTCGAATCCCTAGCACTACATAACGGAGTGAGCTCCCATTACTTGTCCCAGTTTCTGCCAACCTAGCAGTTTGAAAGCATGTAAAAATGGAAGTAGAAAAATAGGAACCATCTTGGTGGGAAGGTAAACAGTGCTAAGTACCTTTGGTATTTAGTCATGCCGGCCACACGGCCATGGAATCATCAGCAGACAGCGCTGGCTCTTCGGCTAAGAAACAGAAATGAGCACCTCCCCCTAGAGTTGGGAACAACTAGCACGTATGGGCAAGGGGAACCTTTACCTTTAGTGCAAATTTCTTTATGGATCCTTCAGTTACTTTCATTTCTCTCAAAGCAAGACATGAGTTCATTTTGTAACACTCAACAAATTATACAATTGATTGTAAAGATGTGAATTTAGATTGAAATGTAGAAAATATTACCCTCAGATTTCAAATAACCTAATTATTCTGAGAACAATAGAATGAGTTTTTATCTGTTCCCATTTCTTTTGAGTCATATATTCTGAGGTAGATGAGTTTTGAGCTATTTCGGTAACAATGAATGCTAGAAATCCCTTAATTTCCTGGTTATTCATTGACAGCAGGTACTTCTCTGACAGAGAGCAAATAGGTCCGAAGGTTTCCTAAAAACAATTTGGAGTAGTGACTATAATCTATAATCTGCCTAGCCTGATACTTCAGGGTTTTTAAATAAAGTTTAATAAATTTTAAGTTTTGTATAAATTTTGTTTTAAAATGGGAAATATTTTTATGAATTTAAAATTGTTTTAATATTTAATCAGCCTACTAATTTAATTAATTTTAAAGTGATCTTAAATTTGTATTATTGTACTGTTTTATTGGCTGTTCACCGCCCCGGGTCCTTTGGGAGAGGGGTGGTATAGAAATTTAATAAATTAAATTAAATTAAATCTGTATTTTAATATAGACATGTCTTAACATAAGACAAAGGAAACTTAGATCTATCTATCAACTATCACTTATTTCTAAAATAATCAATGGGATCACTCTGAATAAATATAAGAGCAATTCATAGAGATATAAAATAAATTACACTGCCATATTTTTTGAATTAGTAATGTTTAATGAGTAATTAAGGTGTTTGCCATAATAATAATTATCCCATATCTGTCTCCACAAATTGTTGCATCAATATTATTTTAAATCACATCCTGTCTTCATTCCCAAATATCATTGCCTTTGGCTATAATCCAAAACATTTCAAAATATGACATTACATTATCTCAGGAATTCATCCAAAAATTCTGAAAAAGTTGTATCCTCTCCATATTAACAAAAAGAAAACTAAGGTTTAAAGGAACACTTATCTTCCTAGGCATTACATTCAGAAACTTATTGTTTTAACTCCAACTCTATTTAACAAAAAATGTGGTTTGTTTAACTTTAACTTTGACTTTGACTGTGTCTGAAACCAGAAACTGGCTTATTCAATAAACACAGTTCAGCTAAGTTGCCAAATTACTCTAACAATATTTTTCCAAGTCAGGAGAAATATAAAACATTGAAGTCTGTTACATTTCTGCCTTTAAAAAAAAAACTTTCCTGTTAAAAAATGTTAATATATCAAATGGGATAAATTCCAACAGGAGAATTTGGACTTTATTTATTGAACTTCTACTAGGCAACTGATAAGATGTTTCAATGCACCCGTAAATTAGGTAAACCTCATGATTTCTTCAAAGTGGATGAAGTACTGCAAGGATAACAATATAACCAACAAGAGATATGGCCAACTTCAACAAGAACCTTATCTCCTTCATTTCACAACCCACACTTCAATAATCACTTATAACTAGTGTTTCTCCTAGCTGAGATGATACAGCCAGGCCCCATTAGCAAGAATCTGGTTCATTGCCAAATATAAGGTCACAGGCTAACATTGTGTATTAACTGAGCACTTCTGGATAGCCTGGAGGCATGGCAAAGTTATTATAATAGTCCAGTACCTAAGAAATCTGGCATTTCTACACAAATGCTACTGCCCAGCCCCAAACAGTTCACAATTATTACATAACTGAAATTGCAGAGCCAAAGCAATATTGGATAGAATTCAATGTTATTGCTTATTTTCCCTTTTCAGCTCATCTCGGAATTAATATTACTTTGCAACCGATCTATGAAAAAATAGAACTCCATTGGAAAAGCTCGAGTCCTCTTTGAAAATGCCCTGCAGAACTGAGCTAAACTCAGTTTCCTGTGTAATCAAGAGTGCTGGAAAGGGTTAGAAGTCTTAGAAGTCATCTGGTCCAATCCCTAGGATCCAAGAATGTATCTCTAACATTTAATGCCAACGTGGGCATGTTGTGCTTTGGATTCAATTCAAGAAGCCATCTGAATCTTGCAGCCAATGCTGCTTTATAGGGCAAGTATAGTAACAGAGAAGACACATCTCTTGGGTCCCACTAGATAACACTACTTAAGAATCAGGTCCTGGACAAAAACCAACTCAGTCAGATTTTATCAGATTGGTAGCAGGAATTGGAATTAGATGGTCCTGCAGATAAGACCCTATGCCATGAAGCGCTTTAAAGATCACAAGTAGCACCTTGCACTATGCGGAGAAGCTCATAGGAGTGCAGTTGTTACAAAGGTATACTGAACTGATTTTTTGGAGTTGTTGGGTGTCTGAGCAGCAGTAGGTTGTTGGGGGGAAAAAAACTTTACTGGGCAGATTTGGCTTGTGTGTGAGTGTGGAATATTAACCAAAAGAATCACAAACAGGTGAACAGGTATCGGTATCAGTTGTTGGTGTAACATGTTTTGCTATAGCTTGCAGAAGATAGTTTTATGATAGTTGTCCATATATCATTGTTCACAAATTGGTTGCTTGGTAAGAAAAAGTGTTTCCACACTAATCCCTATGTTCTGTTGAGAAAAATATTGGTGTAAATATAGGGTTGGATGTACAAGTACTGGGTTTGTACAATTCTGCCTTATGCAATAAAGAATTGATAAGTAGATAGCAGTTTTCTTGATAAAAACATCTTCAGACCTTTGATGAATCATTGTTACTACTGTTAGATATTCTTGGGCAGGAAAAACATTTGATAATTTGTCGTTTTGTCGATAATTTATCCTAGTTGGGGATAATTTGCAAAAGGGAGGACAAATATATCTTGGGGAAATAAGAACCAAAAGCAATATCACCTTCTTTTATTTAAGTACACTGATTTTTAAAACCTTAGCCAAAGAAAAACACCTGTAATCTATAAACAATTAAAAGTTAGCCTTAAGGGAGAAAATGTGATTAAGAGGTAGAACAGTTTCTTGTTTTCAATAAAGGAAGAATAGCTGGTCCAGATCTGAAAACATGTGATCACATGTTTTATAAGGCACCTGGGCAATGAAAACCAGATCATCACAACATGATAATGAAGGCACCAAAGAAATTTGTGAGAAGGAGAAATAAAACCACCAGAAGATAATGTTTGTAGCCCAGGGTTGAATTGTGGTGTCCTTGGTGCTCTCTCAGCTTGGTTGTTTGCAGTCATTTCATTATCCAACTAGGTAACATTATCAGTGCTATGCGGGTAGGACATATTGACATTGAAGATGTTACCTAGTTGAGTAGTGAAAACATCTGAAAGAAAACAACCGAGCTCAGGGACCACCAAGGACTCCACAAATTGAATAAGCACATAAGATATACTGAACATAAAAATTATTGTGAGAAATCAAGACACAGATTCTCTTAGCACAATAGGGTTCAGTGCACCACATAACATGATTCCTAAAGTGAAATACTCTGCTAACTAGTGTTATGCAATCACAATCATTGTGTTTTTACTGGACTGCAGGATTTAAATAGGAAACAATATTGGGTGGTCTTGGGGCTCTATATTTCTTGCAAGACAAATAAAAGAATTTCTCATTCATTTCATCCTTAACAAACAAGAGAGTTGTAAAACTGAAAATTACAGTATAGTTATTACTAATTTTTCCCAAGAGCAGCTACCGGCAAATCAACTAAAGATTAACAGGGGTGGAAATATTTAATCAATGATTCATTCTAAGTTCTTTCACTCAGAGCAAAAAAAATGAAAAGCCTCCAAGTCAACTTTTCCTAATTTAGTTCCATCTGTATGGTGATGAACTCTAAGTTTCTCCCTGCAAGAAACTGAATGGCTGATAATTTTGGAAATTGTTCAGATAAATCTTGATTTATGACTAGTTGCTTAGCAACCATTTAAAGCTACAAACAGACCCCCTCCCTCCCAAAAAAAGGTACGACCCAGTTAAAGTTCTGACAGCCACGGGAGTCCACAGGGCCACATTTGAGGTGATTGGCAACTAGCCTGCATTTATGTCCATTCATAGTGTCTCACAATCATGTGATTGTGATTTTGCTGAAAACCAGCACTTATTTCCCATTTTTGGTAAAAATTCCCCATAAAAGACAATGGGTTAATTTAAGGATTGCCATATTTGCTTTAAAACTGCCACAAAAAATATTGTAAAATCAAATCTGGTCATGTGGATGACTCGTTTTATAAGTCATGATTTATGGAGGTTTCAGAAAACTGCATTTAAAGTCAGTGGGAAATTTCTTACTGATCCCATTTTCTGAGTCAAAATCCCTTTTCAATTCCTCTCTGGACAATTCCTTAACCAACCCTAAAAACTCAGTTAAAGACCGCCTCAGTTAAAGTAAGATCTTGTTACCTTTTCTGTTTTCCATCATTTCTCACATTTATGGTGAATTTTTTGAAAACAAAGAAACATTGTAGATGTTTCTTCTTGCCCATTTCCAACCATATCTAGACAACCTGAAACAATGTTATATAAATGTTTGTCTGGACCTTCTTATTAGCCAAGAATCAGGTGGCCTTTCATATCATGAAGAGTCATGTGATCATTCCACTAGCTACATTTTTATATTTCCCAAAATGATATGCCTTCTGCCTGAACTGCTTAGGACCCTGTTGCTGGTTAAAAAAAAATCTGGAAACTGCAGAGATCATGGCTTTCCTTTTTAATTTGTTTGACTCCAGCACTGACCATCTGCCTAAATGTCCTTTCAGACTGGTGCTCAGAGCTGATATCAAACCAATTCCTAACTTCTCACTTGGCCTCCATCCCGTCATCAGATTTTATTACCAGAGAACTGGGAGAAGACAACAACAGACAGCAGTTATCAGCTACCATTAATCCAGTGGTTTTTCTCCATTCAAATTCAGAGCATAGAATGTAAGATTTTTTGCAAAGAAGACAATTACAAAAACATTGTGAGAACATTTTAAAGATGGTTACCTATTGCCCAGGTTTTCCTGTAAAGCAGCATCTGCGAGTGTGTGTGTATGTGCATATTTGTGTTATACAACACAGCTAAGATACTTGCATCCTGAAAAAAGGGTTTTTTAATTTTTCCACATCTTTTCTAGATTAGAAGCAGCTATTTAATTTCCATGGTCTCTTTCTGTCCAGAGCTGTCTTTCAAAGCAAGGAAATTTTCAGGTGTGAGAACTCCCCAGTTCAAGTGGATATTCCCTGGTCAAATCAAGAATGCAATAAACTTGGGACATCAGAACAAATGTTGATTATTGCTGAGTGATAACTTCACCAAAGTTCACTTTAAAAAAAAAAAAAGGTTGTAGGGACATTACATGAGTTGGAATGAAGCCCTGAGCTTCAAAAATTAAGTTTCAATAAAGGAGAATATTTGCAACTCAAAGTTGAAATGAGGGGTCCTTGGTGTGCTCTGAGCTTGCTTGTTTTCTTGCAGAGATTTTATTACTTAGGTAATGAAATGTCTGCAAGAAAACAAGCAAGGTCAGAGACCATCAAAGACACCTGAAAATTAAGTTTATCTCCCAAAAGGTTGGCCTAAAATTTAACCAGATTCTACTCACTCACTTCAATACCATATTCTTTTTAAGCAGACTCCAACTTTGAAACATAGGGAAGTAAAGGTTTACCCAACAGGTCTGCACATTCAAGTTTCATAAAATTTACATAGAGAGCAAGTTGGCTAGATAAGAAAAAGGGATAGTCTTGGTTTCATATCAAGTTTCATAAATTATATGAAATGATGGAGAAACTCCAAACGTGAAACTGAATGTTATAAAGCACAAAATAAAAGACTATAGTACAGGTAGTCTTCAACATGTAATCATGATTGAACCCAAAATTTTCATTGCTAAGTAAACCATTAAGTGAATTTTGCCCTATTTTATGACCTTTATCGCCAGAGTTGTTCAGTGAATCACTGCAGTTGATTAGCAACACAGTTAAATGAATCTGACTTCCCTGTTGAGTTTGTCAGAAGGCTGAAAAAGGTAACCAGATGATCCTGGAACATTGTCACCATCTTAAATATGAGTCAGCTGCCAACATCTAAATTTTGATGGTGTGACTAAGATGCTACAACATTTATAATTGTGAAAACAATCATAAAATAGGAAAACTTCATAGGGTCATTAAATGAATGTTTTAACTTCAAATGGTCACTAAATAAATGGTTGTACTACCTGTAACTCTATAAATGGATCTTCCTGAAGGAAGGAAAGGAAAAATAAGGAAAAGTTTATTTGGGTTTGAAAAGAAATTTTGAATTTGAATAACAGAGTTGGAAGGGACCTTAGAGGTCTTCTAGTCCAACCCCCAGCTTAGGCAGTAAACCTTACACCACCTTCAGGCAAATAGTTGTCCAATCTCATCTTTAAAACTTTCAGTGTTTGAGCATTTACAACTTCTGGAGGCAAGTTGTTCCAGTGATTAATTGTTCTAACTGTGAGGAAATTTCTCCTTAGTTCTAGGTTGCTTCTCTCCTTGATTAGTTTCCACCCGTTGCTTCTTGTCTTGCCTTCAGGTGCTTTGGAGAATACCTTTAATCCTTTGAGGCAGCCTCTGAGACACTGGAACATTACTATCATGTCACTCCTAGTCCTTCTTTTCATCAAACAAGACATACCCAGTTCCATCAACCATTTTTATGTGTTTTAGCCTCCAGTCCCCTAATTATCTTTGTTGCTCTTCTCCACACTCTTGCTAGTCTCAATATCCTTTTTACATCATGGCGACAAAAACTGGATGCAGTATTCCAAGTGTGGCCTTACCAAGGCATTATAAAGTGGTATTAACACTTCACATGATCTTGATTCTCTCCCTCTGTTTATGCAGCCTAGGACTGCATTAGCCTTTTTGGCAGCTGGAGCACACTGATGGCTCATATTTAAAAGTGGTTGTCTACCAGGACTCCAAGATCCCTCTCACAGTTACTACTATTGAGCAAGGTACCACATATACCAGACATGGGCAAACTATGGCCCACGGGACACACCTGGCCTGTTGGGCTTTTTAATCCGGCACGCCGAACTAGTTCTGGTGCAGACTGGGGAGTTCGCCCTCACTGACACCTCCCTCGGCAGTGTATCCCTAGCACCGCCGGCAAAGTCAGGCCGCTGACACCCGCGTGTCTTTGCAGACGTGGGATGCAGAACTCAGCAGTCATGAAGAAGAAGGTAAGAGGGCGGGCAGGCGGGGGTGGCTCCACAGCGGCAATGCCGGCTCTTCTCCTGCCACCTGGGCGATGGGAGAAGAGCCAGAGTTGCCGCTGCGGAGCCGTCCCTGCCCGCCCGCTCGCCCACCACCCTCTTACCTTCTTCTTCATGGCTGCTATGTTTGGCATCCCACACCTGCAAAGAAACATGGGGGAGGGGGACTGTGGGAGAGGGAGTAAGGGTGGGGATGAGGGGGCTGCAGGAGGGGGAGGGGGAGCCCATCAATGTGGCCAGCAAGTCAAAGTTTGCTCACCCCTGACATATATCATGTGCATTTGGTTTTTTCTTGCCTAAATGTAGAACCTTGCTAAGATATAAGCCAATTTAAGAGTGAGCCACAAGCCTGATATATCTGCTACTATCTCTAAACATGTATCCCATAACAACTTGAGGATAATACTATACAAATATACATTACACAATGTGCAACTTAGCTCCGTTTTATATAAAAAATCCCCTTCTTTCATCTTTTTTTGTAATATGCAGAGGAAAATAGATGTCTGAAAACAGCATTTGGCCAGAGGGAAAAGCAAATTATCACCCTTGGAAATATCTCACCATTCATTCCAAGCACTCAGGGCAAAATGGCAGCCGTATCATAACCATCTACCCAAAGTCACATGTTGGGACGACAGCTGTGAAATTATATACACAGTAAGCTGGTTCACATTAGTCATGCAATCTTCCCCAGAGCTCCTTCTCTTTGCTTCTCACAACTCTCACAATCAACTCTGTAAGATATACAAAAGCATTGCCAATTTTTACAGATGTAAGCATGTTTCTCTCATACGTGCCCAAGAAAAATAAAAATAAAGAAAATGTTTGTACTTTAACATAACAACTAAAAGACTGCAGTTTCTTGATGACCCCCAAACACAATAGAAAACTGCTTTTCAGTAAGTTATGCTATCAGAAAAAGTAAAAATATAGTAAATATCTATTTATCTGTCTATCCAACTATCTATCAATCAATCGTCTGTCCGTCTAACATCTATCTACACAGATCCACACATACATATATAAATTTTCCTCTACAATATTGTTTTTTCTTTCTTTTCTATTTTTCTTATTTCCTTTTTTCTTCTGCACTTTTTATTTTTTTAGATTGAATTATTGTTAAAATAATTGTAAGTATAATTTTTAATAAAATTACTATTTTTCAAAAAAAAAAGTTATGCTGCTAGAAAACTTTTGGAAGTAGGGAAATGCTGTCTTTTTAGCTCACAGAGCGGAAACTGTGAATTTTCCATTTAACTGGTATTCATAAAAATAAATGTAAGAAAACAGGTGGGCTAGAAACTACCAAACAATGTAACTACAGATATTGTTGGGTGGGGGAGGAATCATGGAAACAAGAGGCTTATTAAACCAAATTGAGATTAAGAGTCTTTCATATTACTTCCCATTTGCTTATGTGAACCATTACATTTTTGAGAGAAATAATAAAGATGGAAAAGACATTATTTTATTTCTGAGTTATGTTGAATGGTCCTTAAATAACCTTTAAAATTATAAATACAGTTCATTGCATACTGAATTATTCAGATTGGAAATGGTTTGGGAAGTAAAAAAAGTCTGGGAAAACATTTGCCCCAAATCTGAAACCTTATACAGTTTTATGTCCTGTATAATTTGACTCCAGATCATTCCAGATGGATTTTGCTACTGTAACTTGGAATTTCCTCCCCCAGGCTTGGATGTATTCGAGTCCAAAACCAGCTTTGAAAATGGGATATCCAAATGGAGCCAGAACAGGTGGCCTTTAACAGCAGGAACATTTTACACAGGCGCTGTGTAGCATCATGATATGACTTTTGTTCAAAACTCAAGAGGCAGTAAGACTTCACAACATTTCAGCGTGTTGTGAATGGCTTTCATTCCCTTCGTGTCATTATTTGTTTAAGTATGTTGGTTTTTTTCTTTTTTCTTCTTTTGAGAAGGGTTAATGTTATGAACTATTCTACAGTTTACTTAATTCAATACATAATTACCTGGAAACCGAAGAGCCCCTACAGAACCATTCAGATATGTGAAGCATCTCTGATAGGATACTAAGATGAATATTAACCTTGGGGAGCTCAATATTCAACCCCTCCCATTTTACATCTAGTGGATCAGGTGATCCAGTGAAATGGGTTCAGTTAGGTAAAGGTAAAGGTAAAGGTTTCCCTCACACATCCATGCTAGTCATTTCCGACTCTAGGGGTGGTGCTCATCTTTGAAGAACCAGCACTGTCTGATGACAATTACATGGTCATATGGCCAGCATAACTGCCAAAGGCACACAAAGTACTATTACCTTCCCATCAAGGTGGTCCCTATTTTTCTACTTGCATTTCTACATGCTTTCGAACTGCTAGAAGTTGCGGCAAGCTCACTCCATTACACGGCAATAGGTATTCAAACTGCTGAACTTTCTGATCAATAAGCTCAGTGTCTTAGCCACCGAACCACTACCCTGATGGTAGTCAGTTTTACATATAACACTTGGTCAATCAAAAGAGGCTGCCCAGGTCCCATTTTGGTCTCTGAAGACTGTTCAGGTTAAGACAGAGAGCAGCAGGCTCAATCTTAATCCTTACAAGACTGATTGATTATATGTACATAGTTCTTCTGATCTTTCAATTCTCTTTTCTTGGTTCTTCCAAACAAGATTCCCTGTTGAAAATTACTTATATAGGTAGTTCTCAACTTACAACCACAATTGAGCCCAAAATTTCTGTTCATAAGTGAGCTTTGTCCCATTTTACAACTGTTCTTGCCATAGTTGTTAAGTTAATTGCTATCATTCAGTTAGTAAAATGGTTGCTAAGTGAATTTGGCTTGCCCTTTGACTTTGGTTGTCAAAAAGTCACGAAAGGTGATCAAATATGAGTTAGTTGCTAAGTATTTGAATTTTGATTATGTGACCATGGGGATGTTGCAAATGGTTGCATGTGTGAAAAATGTCCATAAGTCATTGGGTCATCCAATGTTGGGTCAGTCTTTGAACGAAAGGCCGTGTATCCTCGAGGAACTGCTTTCCCAGATAAATCAGACAGGAAACACAACCAAAGGAGAATATCTTTAGCTCAGATTGAACTGAATGGATTTCTTGATGCTCTCTCAGCTTTGTTTTATTTATTTTATTTTATTTTAT
>JAEANM010015188.1:2923-13713 GCA_017656035.1 Myanophis thanlyinensis
GTGTGTGTGTGTGTGTGTGAATATATTATGCCCCAGTTTACAGCTAATCTTTTGAAGCTGTTTTTAAACAACCATTTAAAATAATGGTAAAGCTATTCTAACATTAACAACCACATAGGACCACATGAACTAACTATAAATATTGCTCTTTTCTTTCATTAGCCACTGAAAAGCTTAAAGGGTAGCAGAAAAACTAATGTTTGGGAATCATATCTGAGCATCTACCGCAGGGCTGTCAAATTCGTGGCCCGCAGTCCTGGTGCATCATGCACTGGCCATGCCCCCACCCGGTTGAGCGAAGGGGAAAAAAGTCCTGATATGTCACATGACCACCCACTCCTGTGACAATACGAGTTTGACACACCTGATCTACAGGAACTAGCAACCTACCCTGGATTTTTTTTCCAAAATTGTAACTTTGGGGGCAGTACCCTGGACATCATATGAGATTGCACAATGTTATCAGGCCACCCTCACCTAAACATTGTTCATTCAAATCAGTAGCCATTTGCTATGATAGTTAATCCTGTGTTTTTATACTTCTGTACATAAGACATTGAAAAGCAAAGCTGATAGCCTATGGCCTGGCTTGTATCCATCCCATTCTTGCCACTATTGGAAATTGGATAATGGATAAGCTGAACACGTGGCCTGATCCAGCAGTGCTGTGTCTAATTAGTAGCGTTCTAGGACATGCACGTGTCCCATTCCCTGCCATATGATTTTCCTTGAGCAAGAATATTATTCTCTTCCCACAACTACATAAATTGAGTCATCTGAAACCTTTTGGAATGACTGTTATTTCAATCTCATGCTTTCTATTAATGTGAAGTACTCACCATCATGTCTTTTGTGAATAGCACACAAACTATTGATCTTGAGCACTGTAACATAAAGTGTTAATTCATGACCCAACTTTGCTTTAAAAAACAAAAAACAAAAAAACCCCTCCCTGTTGAGAATCTCTTTAGCCAATAAGTCCATCTGGTATTCCTTTTTAAAATAGGCAGCAAAATGGAAAGGAGCAATATATTAGGTAGGAGGACAGAAACTACAGCAGTTTGCCTGCCAGTAACTCCATTTTTAATAAATAAGGTATTTTCATATGATGGCCCATTTCAGTAATATAGACAACCTAAATTTGTACACATTCACTTGAAAAAAGAAACTGTTAGGGTCCATATAGCCCATTAATGCATATTCACATATATATATATGAGGATCAGGTCTGAAAAGTCTCTCAGAAAGACTTGCATTCTGCAATCTGCAGAATGAACCATTGGAAAAAAAAATGGAGTTAAGCCTATCAATTTCATGAATGGAATGGAATATTAATGCAGTTGATATGACACCAGTCTTTTCAATAACAGCTGCTAATACTGTGAATTGGTAGGAAATGATATGTCATTACTACAAAGTTTCATAAGGTCTTTTATGCCATGATTCTGCACCACTATCTTATTTGAAAGCAAACCATATTTCCGCGTGAGCTCCATAATCCTGGAACTCTCCCATTTCAACTTTTCCCAGGCATCATTTTTAACATGACTGGACTCCAGAGGCAGAACACAGAATAGGACTAATGTCATTGACATAAAAGGAGATAAACAAGTTCTTCATCTAAATCAGGTGGAGTTTTTTTATCCACTTTATTACGTATTCACAGCAAAAACAAAAAACAAAAAAAACACCTCATTGGAAACATGCTGAAACAGGCCACACCTAGGGGAAACTGTTTCCCACAAACATAATATCTAAGCTTCTTTAAGTCACATGTTCATACACACACACACTATTAAGAGGACCTTTGTGCCTCTTAGGAAAAACATCTTTTCAACGAACTGCAATGTAGCCTTGGAAATGCCTTTTTCTTCAATCCCTCCTTGGAATGTGGGGCTGTCTTCAAGGCAAAAATGCAAAGCAGTATCTATTAAGACATCTCTGCAAAGTAACATCTAATCTTCATCAGAGATTATTGATCTGTGCTATTATTGAATGATTAGAAGTTTCATATTGCTTAACTGCCTACATGTTGATCCATGAATGGCATTAATTAGACACTTCTTTAAAGCTGATATTAGGCAAAGAAAGTATCAGCTGAGTTGCAAGCAAATTGCTTACAGCCATAACATTATGAAACTTCATATATACATGGCACAATCCACATTCAAATAATGCACCTGTAATGCCTGTTAATCTTAAACCACTCATCTAAACAACATATATGTTTTATTTGATAATATTTGCAATTTGCTTCTCTGCCCTACGTATAGCTAAAGATATGAAATGTATGAAAATAAGTAACAAAACTAAGTAAAACAAGTAACGCATAATAATAAAATAACAGTAGCCATGAACATTATTAGTCAAAATGAAATAGGTGAATACATAATTATTAATGCATTACAACCTATATAAATCTATGTAAAAGTATAATGAAGAAGAGCAAAGTTGCTCTAAAGTGTTACTACATGAGTATTATTCTAAGGAAGCCCCTGTTTCAACTGCTTGCAACTTTTATCCACTGGTGTGATTTCTGATGATGAGTGCCAATTAGGAGAACATTTCAACAGGGAGAAAGTCCAATTATTTTGCTTCTCAGTCATATTTTATGTCTTTATAGATTAGATCCAGCACTTCCTTAATTTAAGGCTGGAAACAACTGGGAACCAGTGCAGTTGATCTGAGACCATTTATAATGTCATTTGGAAAGTGCACAGACTGCAATGTTTTTAACTTGCTGAAGTTTATAAACATTTTCCAAAACCATCCTGCATACAACATTAGGTTTATAATCTAAAACTGAAGCAATTAAGGCCTGGGTCCTAGAGAAAGCAATTAAGAGAAATTACTAGCAGTTAAAGATTGTATCAGTCTAAAGGTTCACCTCTCCAAAATTTTCGTAATCAATGAAGCCACTCAAATCTAGGTGTATTTCATCCTCCCATTTCCATTTTGACCACCTCTAATTTCTTAAATTATGGACAGTCATCTTTAACATCATCCTTACACTGGGAAATTTCTTAGAGTGAACTTGCAGTACTTTGCTCTAGGTTGGGAGGGGGGGACAATGCCAGAGCAGACCTATTAATAAAATCAAGTTATCTAATCACAGTAACTGTGGGAAACACGTTACAGTACACAACCTGTTTCTTCTTTATCCCTGTGTTAAAGAAAAGGGATCTTTCCCAGAAGAAATTAATTGGACTCTTCACTGTAGCAATTTCTGCTTCCTCCAGTTCAAATTCGTTACACGTTGTGTTTTCCTCACAAGAGAAATTTGCAAATGCAAAAGTTTCATAATAAAGGAACGTGGCAACTCCTGAGCTCTCTGCCACACTTGCACCTTAGACTCTCTCTCTCTCTCTCTTTCTCTTCTCCACATGCAGGCTTTAATTTTGGCAAGGAACAGCAGCTCTGCAGCTGCCTTTTCTTTTGTCTGGGATGCCTGCTAGAGGAATAGAGCTGCTAAAGTACGTGCATGAACAATCAAAACTTAAAACCCATTGGAAACCCTAGGTGTGCGTGTGGATGAGAGGAACATCAATCTACTCCTTGCTCCATGTGAAAATGGGATCTCACAAAGATAGAGAAGAAACTGGCAGTCAGAGTTGTGGAAAAGCAGACTTACCTTCTGTGAAAGGACTTCTGTGATGAGAGCTTCTTCTGCTTGTCCTCCTACTACCTTGAAAACCAGAGATGCACTGTAGGGAGTGCCCCAGCTGGTGGGGTTATAAGTTTTCCCAGCTGTTATATTAGGATGTTCAGTTGGGTGGTGTCCTTTGACTGTGTTTGAGAAGTTTCAATGAATCAGACTCTCTTTACAGAGAGAATGAAAAAAAAATTAATCCACTCCACCCTCTTTTCTTGGATCTGAGCCAGAAGCTGTTGGGCGGGAACCGGCAATTGCAAAGTCTCTTTCTTCATGACTCAGTGCAGCCAAAGCAGCAGTGAGAGAAGACTGTATAAAAACGGGAGACTTCCAGCCCGATGAGTAATAAAAGAGGGAACAAAGATTCCAGCTCTGTCTGCTTAAGACTAAAAAGAATTCTGGTTGCCAATGATAATAGATAAACAAACACTAACAGCTATAAACGTTGCAAAAATGCCAACAAGATCCAGTACACAACTTCTGGGTACATAGGGTGGTGATAGTCTCATGAGTCATGCTCCAACACCACCCTCCTTGGCCACAGTGTGGAGAATGTTGACCATTCATAAAAAAAAAAATCAGCACTGGGTGAGGGAGAAATGGGGAGGGGGAATGGAATGTGGTGAACTTTGGCTTATTGGAATGTCAAGTTCTCCAATTTCAGGGTGTGTCCACCATGGAATTCTGTGAGAACACTGTGATGCCAGCTCGTATCTTTAATTTCAGAAGCCATTTGCTCATACAAAGCATGAATTTGGTGGACTGATGCCTGGCTATAGGCAAACCATGGGCACAATCATTCCCTAGAGGCTCCAGATTTGGAAACTTAGGCAAGCTGTTTTAAGAATCCATCTCCAGGAGCAAGCTTATTTCTTTCTTTCTGCTATCACTGCTACATTTGTTATTTACATCCAGTGATAAAATTTGCCCAGAGGGAGAACACATACAAATGATAGATGATCTCCTTAGAGAAATCGACCAAGCTATACCAATCACCAAAAAACTAAGTACCAGGGTATAAGCAATATAGGTATGATCCTGTTGTTATGTCAATACATACCAATGTCAAGTAGTGATTAAGATTTTGAACTATGAAAAAGGAAGCCTAAATTCAAGTCCACCTGCAGCCATAAAAACTCACTGGGTAACTTCGAACCTCTTCATCCAATCTACTCCCCCAGGTTGTTATTATGGGGGGAAATGGAGGATGGATACTACTATGTTTCCTTGAGCTTCTAGAGCAGCTGTGTCAAACTTGATTTCATTGAGGGCCACATCAGGGTTATGTTTGACCTCGGGGGCCAGGGTGGGTGTGGCCAGGTTGAAGTCACTTGTGTCAGGGGCGCCTATGGTGGCCTGAGTGCTTTGGCAGCAAAAACAGACTCCTGATCTGCCCTCCTGATCTCCATTTTTGCTGGCAGAGGGTTGCAGGAGGACTTCCCAGCCAAACACAGAGATTGGGAGCCCGTTTTCATTGGCAGAGGTGCCACGGCCAGTACTTTGCTCCCAGGCTGACCCTATGAGCCAGATCTAAGCACTCCACAGGCCAAATCTGCCCCGTGGGTCTTGAATTTGACACTCCTGTTCTAGAGGAAAGGTAGAAAGCAGATAAAAGAAACTACCTGAGCCAAAATATAATCATATATGCCAATACCCACACTTTCCAAAGACTATCAGGGATTTCAGTGGATTCCATTGTTTGTGTTTAATTTATATTTGTTTTTTTAATTGTTTATCTTAAGAGCCCCAAAGCAGAAAGTCACAAAAGGTATCATATAAACATCAAACAAATAGAATTCTAGATCCTCAAAACAACCAAGCTGCTTTGTATTGATTCACCTTTGTCTTTACAAAGTCGA
Source organism: Myanophis thanlyinensis (assembly GCA_017656035.1). NCBI lineage: Eukaryota > Metazoa > Chordata > Lepidosauria > Squamata > Homalopsidae > Myanophis > Myanophis thanlyinensis. The sequence continues at coordinate 8,435 of JAEANM010015188.1, forward strand.
GTGAAACAAAATTATAATACAGTAATAGCAAACAGTGCTTCAAAGTGAACTAATACCTTCAGGAGGTTTTTCTGTGTTGTTGCATGAGGATTAACCGAAGACATTTTGAAGTTTGGGACAAAAAGCAGTAGGATTTCCAAAACAGCTATGTCCCTATCCAACTCAATTTCATAAAGTCACAAGTGTTAATAAATGAAGGGTTCTTTGTACATTACAATTATTTTAGATGTCATGCCTCATTACGTTGGTGACAATAGAAAGCATTGTTACTAGATCCTTAAGTATCCATCCTAAAATTTGAGACTAGGATGTGTATTTCAAGATCCAGAAATAACTCTTATTGTGGTCATTCCCAATTATTCGGATCAGTCTGCACAACTTTCTAATAATAATAATAATAATATCTTCCAATTGGATGTTTAACCAGCTCTGGTCCCTTGCATCCTTGAGGTAGTATTAAAATTTGAACTGGAAGGTAAGGAATCAGCAAGGAAGAGCCAATGTTCATTACTGACTTTCCCTTTTCCATCAGATGGTTGCTACAATACAGTCCATAACCAATGACTTATAGATTTGATGGTAAGACATGGTAGATTGTGAAAAGCAGGTAATTATGATATAACCTAGAAACAAAGGGTAAAATACAACTACTGTTAAGAAGATTGGAAGCCACTTCCTTATTACTTTTTTCTTTTTGTTCCTTTTCTATTTCTTTTACTTTGTTTCTTTTCACTTTGATTACTTTTCCTTATTTTCTTCTCTTCACTTCAAAATTTGTATTGTGTTTATTCTGTTGAAAATTTCTACAACAATTATTTTTAAAAAAGAAAGAAAAGGAGATAAGCCATCAAGTCTTTTCTATCTTTTCCTGAATGTCTGATTCAACACTAGGTCTTAACATTAGACATCCCACTACACAGCTGTCAATTGTTTTTACTCATTTATTCATTTTTTTATCTCACCCTTATTACTTATATAAATAATTCAAGGTGGAGAACATACTTAATACACTCCCTTCTCCTATTTTCCCCACAACAACAACCCTGTGAGGTGAGTTTGGCTGTGAGAAAGTAATTGGCCGGAAGTCACCCAGTCAGTTTTCACACCTAAGACAGGACTAAAACACACTGTCTCCTGATTTCTAGCCTGATATCTTAACCACTAAACCAACCACCCTCTCAGTTCCTAATTGTTCCTAGAATTAGTTTAAATCTTGGGCAGATAAATGTATGCAAACCTTTCATTAACTTCATTTAGTTTGGTTAGCTTCTCCCAGACACAGTTGAAGGAGTTCAACTTTTCAACTCTCTTCCCCAAGTTACCAAGTAGGTGTGCTCACACTATGTGAAACCTGCCCTCATTATTTAACTCTAAAATACAAGAGGCAATAAGTGGCAGCATGGTTACATGAATACAAGCTATTTGATAGGGAAATCAATATAGTTGCAGAAAATACAAGTTGTGCCCTTCACAAGTTACAGCTTAGCACACTAATATATATTTGCTTGAATGCTGTATGACTCGTTATATCTTCATTTCATCACAGTTACACAAATTAAGGGGAGAGCTGAGTACCTAAGCATGGTAATATGATATGTTCTGCCTCATTTTCATCACATATAATCAGATCCTTCTTTTCTTCTTTTGCAGGGTCTGGAAATTATAATTTCCAGAAAAAGAACAATTTATTGTTCCCTTGCCACATCTTTCAGTCTCCCTCAGCAACTGTTCTGAAGTAATGTGGGTCTGGAAAAGGATGGAAGTGGGATGGGAAAATAAGGGTCTTGAAGAAAGACCAAATCTCTGCTTCCTTCTGCTCTCTATACTTTGTTGTGAAAATTGCATCCTCCTTTAAAACTGGGGAAATAGCAACTGAACAGAGAATATGTTCAATAACTATCTGATGATGCTTTGGAACTGTTGCGAACAGTCAACTTGTTTACAGGAGTTCAGAAAGACTGAAACACAAAGGCTTTTAGGAAAGAATCACTGGAAGTTGAAGTACTATTTTATTATTGTATATAAAGCATGTACAAGATCTGAAGACATCCATGTGATATCTATGGCATTCTACAGAAACATGTGATGTCCTTCAGAACATTGTGATGAATTGAATTTGTCATGCGCAAACCAGCAGGGCTACATATAAGAGGCCTCATTGATACTCTAGAGGGATGGAGACAAAGTGTTCCAGTTTTGTAGTGTGGAATGTGTTACATCCCCCCCCCAACCTAATGACTCCGGTTTTTTCAAGCTAAAAGTAGGTTTACCATCATATCTATATCATTTTTATGTACTGTATATATACCGTGAAGCATTTCAGGTTTGAAGGCAAAAAAGTACTTTGTAATGTGCAAAAGTGTGAACATAACAACTCTTTTAAAGGCCTTGTATTATTTCCCAGGTTAATACAACTGTTCTCTATAGCTGCCCTTAGTCTTGGGAAAAGATGTCTTTCTTTAAAGAGTTGCAAAAATACTATACAATATATTTGTATCCCTATTCACTTCTTTGCCTTCAAAAATAAAACATTGCCAGGCCCTAGTGTGTTTCCCCCAAAATAAGCCTTAGTGAAGAGGGGGGAGGCATGGCCAGCACAGGAGACTGAGAGTGTGCACAGGCCAATGATATCTGGCATCAACCACAGCCCATAAGGTGCAGGTGAGTTGATTACCTGTCCAAGCAGCAGGCAGAGACACAGGGAGGCATGCAAGGACGGGCCAAGGATTTTTCTTGTTTTCTGCAGGATAAAATCGCTCAAATTCGGGATGGGCTGGACTCCAACTGGGCCCCTCTGGGTGAGGGGGCGATGGCGGTTTTTGGCGAGACCATCTGGGCTGAGTTCGACCATGTGACCCCGGATGAAGTGGACATGTTGCTGGATAGCCTTAATGCCACCACATGTTTATTAGATCCATGCCCCACTTGGCTGGTGTTGGCCACCCAGGAGGTGACGCAAGGTTGGTTCCAGGGGATTATTAATGCTTCCTTGAGAGAGGGGTTCTTGCCCGCCACCTTGAAAGAGATGGTGGTGAGACCTCAAGAAGCCATCCCTGGATCCAACATTGCTGTCTAATTATCGGCCAGTCTCCAACCTTCGCTTTTTGGCGAAGGTTGTTGAGACTGTGGTGGCACGACAGCTCCCTCAGCACCTGGATGAAGCGATGTATCTTGATCCCCTCCAGTTGGATTTCAGGCCAGGGTGCAGCACAGAGACGGCTTTGGTCGCGTTGGTAGATGATCTCTGGAAAGCACAGGACAGGGGTTATTCCTCTGTCCTGGTCTTATTAGACCTCTTGGTGGCTTTTGATACTGTTGTCCACAGTATCTTGTTGCAGCAATTGGAGGGGTTGGGAGTGGGAGGCACCGTATTACAGTGGTTCTCCTCCTTCCTCTCCGACCATTCGCAATTTGTGTTGACGGGGGGGGCAGAGGTCGGCCTCGAGGCCCTTAATATGTGGGGTGCCTCAGGGGTTGGTGCTCTCGCCCCTGCTATTCAACATTTATGTAAAGCCGCTGGGTGGCTCATCCATGGCTTTGGGGTAGATTTCCATCAGTACGCTGATGACACTCAGCCGTACATTTCCACCCCAGGCCACCCCAACGAAGCCATCGAAGTGATGAACCGATGCCTGGAAGCTGTGCGGAGTTGGACAGGGCTAAACAGGCTCCAGCTCAACCCAGCCAAAACCAAGTGGCTGTGGTTTCCTGCGCCCAGATATAGCCAGCTTGTTCCATCGCTGGCCATGGGGGGAGAGATCCTGACCCCCACGGAAGGGGCTCACAATCTGGGTGTCCTCCTGGATGTACGGCTGTCATTAGAAGATCAGATTGCTATAGCACAGGGTGAAATATTGTTTCTATTGTTTTTTGTTTATGTTTTGTTATTATCAATAAAAAAATTTTTTAAAAAAAGAAGAAGATCAGATTGCAGCTGTCTCCAGCGGGGCTTTTCATCAGGTCCGAAGGATCTCCCAGTTGCAGCTCTTTCTGGATTGGGGCACTCTTCACACAGTCACTTCTGCCCTTGTTATCTCTCACCTAGACTATGGCAATGCTCTCTACATGGGGCTCCCCTTGAACAGCATCCAGAGGCTGCAGTTGGTGCAGAGTGCAGCCGCACGGGTAATCCTGGGGGCTCCTCAGAATTCCCACATTACACCTCTCCTGCGTGAGCTGCACTGGCTCCCTGTGGCCTTCTGGGTGTGATTCAAGGTGTTGGTTCTCACCTTCAAGGCGCTCCATGGCTTGGGACCCAGGTACTTACGGGACCACCTGTTGCCACCATCAGCCTCCCATCAACATGTGCGTTCCCACAGGGCGGGCCTCCTTGGGGTTCCATTGTCTGGACGGTGTCGTCTGGCAGCCACAAGGGTTCGAGCCTTCTCTGTGGGGGCACCCTCCCTTTGGAACGAATTGCCGCCGGAGATCCGGACCATTACAGACCTATGGACCTTTCGGCGCGTATTAAAAACCTATTTGTTCCAACAGGCCGGTCTGACTTAGTACTATTAGTTGGGGTTTTAAATCAATCCTAAATTTTAATTTTAATCGTTTTAAATTTTGAATTTTTGTATTAGGTTTTTAATTGTTATCAGCCACCCAAATTAGTTAAATTTTAATTTTGTTTTTAAATGGTTATTTATTTTGTGTTTTCTTTTAGATGGCTGTACACTGCCCCGAGTCCTTCAGAAGAGGGGGCAATATAAAAATTAAATAAATTAATTAATTAAATAAATCTGGATGCACCATGTGGGCCCCAGGAAAGCTGAGAGTCGGTGGGCTGGAGTGGCAGGCAGCCATGGGAGGCTTGTCTTCACATCTCTCAGCTTGCCTATGGCCCACTTGGTGCATCAGGATTGTCTGCCTTCCGCCCCATGCCTATGCTGCAATTGCTGCCACATAAAGACATGCCTCCCATGGCAGGCTGCCTGCTTCAACACACCAACTCTCAGCTTCCCTGCAGCCTGAATGGCGCACCCAGATCATTTGACTCCCCCACCCCCACCCCAATGCCTCTGCCTCTGTCTGCTGCTTGGACAGGGAATCAACTCACCTGCACTGTGTGAGTTGTGCAGCTTCAGAGTGTGCCAACGAAAGGACCAACAGACTGTACTTGCTGCTGGATACCGTCAGTCCCTGCATGCTTGCCATCTCTTGTATGCTGGGGGGGGGGCACCCAGCCAGGCTGATCACCAGGCTGATTCGTACTATTGCAGATCTCCGGGGTTTCCGACGCGCCCTGAAAACCCACTTATTTCAACAAGCCGGCCTGGCCT
>JAEANM010015189.1:0-13713 GCA_017656035.1 Myanophis thanlyinensis
AGAAAAAACAGCCACAGGCCCACATTACTTTGAAAAGCACGAGGCCAAAGACACAGGCCTGAAGATGACGAATGAGATTTCGTCGAAACGTCGCCAGGAAACTTCCAATTCTACGCGGGAAAAAACCCGAATAACCAAAGATCTACATACACACACACATATATACACACAGACATATATACATATGCAAACCCACACACAAATATCCAGTATTTTATTGCACTTTAGATCAGTCAAAACGTTTTACTTCTATGATTTCGGCAATGAGTGCCACAGCATTCATTGAGGGAGGAAGAAAAAAAACAACCTCAAGAATCGTTTGCCTGAAATCCATATTGTGATATTAAATGAGAAATCTGACCTGAAAATCTGACCCGACCACGGTTGCTTTGAGAACATTCCTTTTCCTTTTTCTTTCCTATCCGGTTTTTTCTTCTACCAACTATCGAAGCGTTGGACGATCGGATGGCCACAAGTTCTTCCTCACCTCTTTCTCTTACAGCAGGTTTAATAACCCCCAGCTCCTTCTGCGCCGGAGTTCCGCGCCCACCTTCCTAACTCCGGGCGTGGGGGGATTGCAGAAAGCAGAAAGCTTCCCCAGAAGTTGACCCACGCTTACCTTCATGTCCGGCGCCTGGTCCTCATTGAGAATTCTGGGCGCAGTGGAGCCCGTAGCCTTCGGGGATCACACGCGACGCTGTTAGGATAGCAGCGAAATGGGATCATCGGGCGCGGGGGGGGGGGGAGTCGTAACAAAGCGCACGGGCGCGGTCTCTTTGGTTTTGAAGTTGCGACCCGGTCGGTGCGTGCTCCTTGCAAAACTGTCTCGCCGGCACGCCCGGGAGCCACCAGGATCTTCTCGCCCTTGGCTTCCTGCTCTCCCTCGCTCTCACACACAAACACACAAACACACGGGGCGAGAGGGGAAAGGAGCGCGCGCGCACACACACGTTGCTTACTTTCGCACCTTCCCTCTTCTGGGACGGGAGGAAAACTAGGAGAAGCGCCGCCAAGGCTGCCGCCAGGAGAGCCCTTGGCCCTGAGCCCAGATGCATTCAGCTGGAAAAGCCCGGGAGCAACTTCCCCCACTCCACCCCACCCCCCGGAACCTGGAAACCGGCAGGCAGCGATGTTTCTGGTAGAGCGAGTCCCGAGCTCCAAGCGACCGCCAGCTTAGGGCACCCCTTGAAAGCGACCGGTGGGAAGGCAAGGCAAGGCAAGGCAAGGCAAGGCGCTGCCAGAAGTCACTAAACCGACCCCCGGCGTGGAAAAGTCCACGGACGCCCAAAAAATCGAGACCTGCCTCGTTTCTTCGAGCCCATCGCCGCCAGAGTGGGCTAGAAAACGCGGTTCTACACAGAGCTTCTCGTTTCTCTGTTTTGGGGTCCAACTTCTAGCCTGACTTTTCCTCTCAAGGGCTCCGTTTTACCCTGCGGGTCGTTTTACACTCGCAACCTTCACCTTGCGATGTTCGTGGGATGAGGGAGGGGGGCTTCTGTGACTAAGGGAGACTTGAACTTGGGTCCTATTCGACATTGGGAGCGGTGCGTACGCACCACCCTGGCTCTTCGGTTTTCCGCCCTGTTCTTTACCATTGTCCTGCTGTTTGTATTGTATTGTCCTTTTCTTCCAAACACGTGTGTGTTGTACCCTTGCTTAGAGCAATCTGCAAGACAGGATGGGCTGATTATATGGAGGGCATTGAGCAACACCGGTCCACAGGATGGCAGTAGACCCATTTTTTTTAACCCTTCCCAATCACAATGCTGTTTCTTTTGCTGTGGGGTGGCCTGTGGTGAAGCTCCCTCATTGTGGTTTACACCTTTAGAACCCTGGAAAACATGGTTTATTCAAACAGCTGTGGTTAAACCATTGCATAGAACATGCATGAATGAAATAATACTCTCAATGAGCTGTACAGTAACAATTACCCAGTCTAAACATCTGGCTGACACTGCCACGATAATATATCAGAACCAGTTTACTGTAGTGGTTCAGGGATCAGGCTAGAAACCTGGAGACTGTGAGTGCTAGTCCCAACTTCGGGGGCACAAACTCCGTTGACCCAATCATTCTCTCTCAGATCTAGCAAACAGGGAATGGCAAACCAAGATTTGGAAATCTTGACCAGAAAATTACAGAAACCTGTCCAGGCAGTCACCAGGAATCCACGCTGACAGCAAGGCACAAAAATAATTAAGAATAATAGAACTGTGGCTATTTGTTCTAAACAGAAGGCTTGTGTGGTTTTTCTATGCTGCATGCTGCAGTAAAGAGAGTCAGTTTTGTGTAGTGGTGAAGGCATCAAGCTTGAAACTATGAGTTTTGCTGTAGGCATGAAGCTCACTGGGTGACTTTTGGCCAGTCACTTTTTCTCAGCCTTGGGAAGCAGGTTATGGCAATGCATTTCACATCCAAAGCACGGTTAAGGTGCTGATGTCAACTGACCTACATTATCTTTGCAATCACATTTTAAAAAAATGTTTCTATTTTCCCTAGCTACATAATAATACAGCCCAATGAACATAAATACAGGAGCATGTGGCTCAATTTTTTTTTCTGGACTAATGGTGCTACACTACTGATTCGGCTGGAGGCTTTCTTCCTTATCTGATCGAAGAATCTGCAGTTTGCTAGTGTTTGCAGAGTTGATTTGCAGGAGTTTATAATGTCAAGCTGGCCAGCCCCCCCCCCAGCTCCCTCCCTGAGGTCAAACACAACCCTGATGTGGCCCTCAATAAAATTGAGTTTTACACCCTTGTCATAAGGTAACAGGTCAATGTGTCACTATTTCCAAAGCTGATTCAGTAGACACGCTATTTAAAGAAGGAATCACTGGAGATTGGAGTATTAGTGGAGGAAATGCAAAATATAAATAATAAGTGAACTAGAACTTATGTGCCCCTGAAAATCTATGCCCACCGAAGTGCAACGTGATTTAAACAAATCTAAAATAATGGGAATTCAGTGCAGCTCCAGTGTTGACATCTAAGGCTTAGATTGCACAACATATAATGCATGGTGTGATTCTATATAGTGTGACTTCCTCAACTGAAAGATAGGTTAAGATGCAGTTATACAGAAGCATCATTGTTACCAATGGTTATTTGCTAATGAATTTCACTTAGTAGTCAATTTACAATCTTTCAGGGATTGTAAAAATCAGAAATAGGAGCAGTTACAAAATGGACTTGCCTCAGCACTTTATATTCACTTCCTTAACTCAGGAAATAAATTATCTTCCATCAAATTCAGTGTCATTATAACCCCTGTTTAAATCAACAGGATGGTTTGCAAACCTTATTAAACTTGATTGTTAAGTTGAAACTAGAGTCACATGAGCACATAATGAAGTCACCCAACCGAACCAGTCCTGCTATGAACCAGTCCTGCTATGAAATGTCACCGCTTTACAAGTCAAATACCCATTGAAATTATCTGATGCCGGCCAGCCACAAATCACGGGATTCAGTGATCCTGTGCAGCCCTAAACCGACTGATCGGTAAGGTAAATACTCAAGCATCAGGTTTCAAAACAAAATGAGAGCTACCATTCAGTCCTATTTCATGTCATGTTTCTTACCGTCATGAATGAGATGGGACAGGTAGATTAGGCAATTATTACAATGCTGGCTCCGACACTGATAAAATCTTGGCTGTCAGCTGTATTCAGCTGCTGCAAGGAAGAAGGCAAAGAAAGATGTACCTGCTGACTTCAAAGCATTGGGATTTTGCCTCTTTTAACTTGTATTCCTCCTTTCCAGGGCTTACATGGTTTATTATTATTATTAACATTTCAAGGGTTGCACTTTTTATTATCAAAAGCTTTTACTTGAATGGATTTCATTATAAGCTAGACTGTACCCTTTCCCAAGCCCTTGTTGGGCAGACCCAACACACTAAGCTATATCTATAGCATGGCTTACAAATCACAGTGATTGACTTCATACAAAATACTATACAAACTATATTATTGAGTGACCCAGTGTGTTGGTTGTAAGTAAATATAAATAGCCTAAAAAATATTTAGCAGCCTGAGTGATCTAACAAAGGGAACATGAAAAGACAGCCAATCCAGCTGTTCTCCTACTACCTGGTCCTGGCTCTCAGGAGAAGAAGAAAAATTTCCATTATCTGCTCCCTGATTTTTTTACTGGAGATGCCCGAACTGAATATCAGATGTTCTGCACACAATGCAGATGTTCCCATTAGAATTGTGGTCCTTCCCCTGGCATTCTTTCCAATAGCATTTCCCTGATCCCTATTCTATTTTATTCTTTCCCTTTATCTCATCTAGTATGATAGCTTACTATGATGCTGGCTTAGTCACTCTTTGAAAGCAGCCCCAGCTGTAACTTTTCCACTAAGTGCCAAATGCTTATCAGTAGAATGCCAGACTCTTGTATAAGGTTCAGTTTTGGCATAAAAGCAGCACCTAATTATATAAGACCTATTAATTTCCAAGGAGTAAAAAAAAAAGGGGGGGAGACATGTTTAGAATATCATCAAGTACAGTAAGGTAAAAGTAGTATTTAATTTTAAAAAGAGATCAGAAACATTTCTAGTAGAACCTTACTGCATATCTAATGGAAGCTTCTGCAATATTCAAGGAACTAGACAACCTCAGAATTAAAACATGAAATAATTTGATTAATAATTGTTTGTAGAAGGGCCAGGTGATAAGGTTCACTTTATCCTAAGCCATAAATCCTTGGGAGAAATCATAATAATATGCTATACAAACCTGCTTAAAATAAGTCCAATAAACTACCCATGTTTCTCCCAAAACCAGGAACTACAAGCACACTCAGGACCACAACAAGAACCATGTCTGCATCTAACTTCCACCTTCCCAACTACCCTTAACTATTTTTCTAACTCCCACCCTCCCTTCCTACCTTAACTTACCTGCGGTTGCGTAAGCATTTCACTGCATAACGTACCATGTATGACTGTGTATGTGACCAATACATTTGAAATTGAAAAAGAAGGCCAGGTCTTATTTTCTTTTGACCCCCTACTCCTCCCCCCAAAATTTGGAGGGTTCTAATTACTGATTCACCTCGCGGCAGTGGCACCCACAGCCCTGCCAAGCAAGAGCTCACTGTTCACCCAATTCTTCTGCAGCCACTTGCCGCCACTTGCACGCATCGCCCTGGCCTCCATTTCCCCTCCAGATGCCTTCTGGAAAATCCTCTGGAGCTGACAACAGAGCTCTGGATCGCCCCAGAGCTCTATTATCAGCTACAGAGGGCTTTCTGGAAGGCATGAAGGCTGGGGCGGTGCATGCAAATGGCGGAAAATGGCCACAGAAGTGGCCATAGAAGAAGGTGAGGCAGGTGTTGGGGTGTGCAAGGCTTGGTAAGTAGGGCAGCTCCACCACCCCCATCCCTGCTGTAGCTTATTTTTTTACCTGTGTGCCTTGCCCCACCCCCTGCACCCCAAGGTGGGCAGGGTCTTAATTGGGGCTAATTTTGTAAGTGGGGCTTAATTTCATTGCATGTGCTCAAAAACATAATAGGGCTTCTTTTCAAGGTGGGTCGTCTTTTTGGAGAAACAAGATACTGACTTATAGTATGAGCCCAGCTACCCGATCTGAGCAGTAAACATCTGAACCATCAATAGAACATCAATATACAGCAGCAAAGAAATGCTTTATTATTATCTAGCAGCTCAGACCTGGTGATTCTAGGCCTAGGTATTAGAAGCCCAGGTGATGTTCATGAAGACCCCAGGTTTCACCTATCCCAGGTAGGGCTGGGAAGAAATACATTTCATGAAAACTTTTAGGATTGTTGCTGTCAACTAAGCCAGGCAATATTGAACCGGCACTCAAAGCCTTTGATACAAGGGTGTGTTGCCCCTTTGTGAAGCAGGAGCACGCTGATCATATTAACGTTGGTAGATTGTTGGCAGAAAAATGCTGCAAAGATAAGCAAGTGTACAATGAAAATGCCAGTGCATTCATAGCAAGAAAATTGGGGCTGAGCAACCTGATGGAAATATCAACAGCAGATTGCTGGGGCTGGAGGTCCTAAGTGCCCAATGGTGGATGGATTGAACATACATTTAGGTGAAGAGACCCTGAGGGTTTCCAAACATCAAATCTGTTCAATGACAGAAAGTTTGAGGGTGCCAGTGGTAATTTTTATCAAATTAAATTAATTTTGTTTTAACAAGGAGCTTGGTGAATTGTACAAGGGGTTCACAAATTCCCTCCAATCCTGCTGCAATGGGAATAGAGAACCATGTTTAAAATCAGCCTAACTAAGGTTCTAGGATTGTGCAAAATCTTCAGCAGTATTGTTTCACCATTGCAGATACATTTTGAGCTGAAACAGCTCCTCTTTCAGGCTTGAAATTCCTACTAGAAAATTGAAGAACAACTTGTTTTTAACTCAATCAACTTTTTATTCTTGCAGCAGGGGATTTCGAGGAATGTTGAAAATGTTGCGTGGAGTATTTACATTTGTAAACACTAATGTGAATGTTTCTGTAGTATCTTTCAATGGTTGTAGGCTGTCCAAAATGCTAGGGAGTTAGGCAAGCTTCTCGGTTCAGGAAAACAAATTGTTTGGTGAACCCCTGTTAGGCACAAGTTCTAGTCTGAAGGAACATGGATTGCACCTCCTGGTCAGGTTTCTCCGTAACTGATCTTTAAAAAGAGTTTCAAAACCCAAAGGAAGCTCCTGTCAGTAATTAGGCAGGTGAGTATGTAAACACTCTATGTAATTCCAGGACCACCATTGCTACTTGCTGCTAGGACTTTTGTTTCTAGAGAGTATTGGGTCATTTGTACTCTTGAGAACAAGGTCAGTAGGGATATTGATATCCTCTGGGACTCTCTAAGGACACCACATAACTGGTCTTAATAGGGCTGAAGAAACATTCAGAACTGCTGTCTAAAGTACCTTGTTTTCCTTTCCCTGCTCCCTCTGTTTGTTTTTTTCTTCCTTGTGTATTTTCAGAAACTGTTTATTGTTTTAGAAGCTGCTCTGGGAGCTTTTGAGATGGAAACCAGGATATAATTCCAACAAAGCATGCTTTAGGCAGGGATGAATTTATAGAACTCTAGGGATTCTTGAACTACCCTCGTGCAGATGAAGCTGTTGGGAATTTGCCTCTGGAGGGCTGCTGGTTGTCCACCCTTGTTATAGATGCAATCCATACCATCAGCTTTAGAAGCCCCATCTTAAGGGACCTAAAAGAAGGAGACCAAGAGCCATTTCTCATTCGATGAACAAATTCTTTGCTTTCCCACCAACTATTGAAAGTCCATTAGAGGCTCAACATGAAACCCTAAACTTATCCCTGATTTAGGGACAACACTAGCCATTTTAATCATTATGATTCAGATGAAAAGAGGAACGGGTTTCTGAGTTTCCCAGGCCAGAACAATTGGGGAGGGATACTGTTGGAGACAACTTCTTTTCCCTTAGTTAGTACAACAGCCACAACAAAGGCCAAGTAATGAGTCAAGCAAGAACCCAAACTTACCTTTAAAAGAGACTATGATTGCATTGGGCTGCCCGGAGCTTGCAGAGAATGGGTGTACGTGTGATCCCCAGTGAGTGGTGTAATCAACCTAATCTCTTCCTTTTTAAAGGCTGGCCTCCTTTCTTTGAGAGAGTGAAAGGTGGGGCAGGCTCAAAGAGATGAAGGGTCCTGAAGAAGCTTCAGATTTCACAAAGGGGAGGGAGAGGAAGGCCAAACCCAGGGAGCTGTTCCTTTTCCATAGGAGAGATGGGGGAGGGGTAACCTCCCTGAAAGTCACCTTTGCTAACCAAGAGCTTAGTCCATCAGCTGCAGAAAGTACCATCCTTAGTTGGAGCTCAATTCAGGTGGATTAAATGCTTTTCTTTGCTCAAAGAGAGAGATATACAGAATGCAAAAACCAAACTAGGGGATCAAACATTTATGAAATGCAAAAGCCACCGCAACCATGTGGACTTAGCTTTACAATGAATATAGGATAAGAACAGAATAGCTCATATGCCCCAAGTACACCCATATGTAACATGGCACCACCTTTCTAGCTATCTATTCCAGGATAATATCTGCAGTGAGAATGAAACCCAGACATTGTATTAGTTACATTTATAGGCTATGCCAGGCCATGATTAATTTAACCATAGTTTTGTTGAATTAGCCACAATAGGATGGATACATACCCCATACTAAGCTATAGACCACTCAATGATATTTGAACTATAGGGCCTGAATCTAATTTTTAAAATTCAGAATAATAATAGACTTGGTTCACAAAACACAGTCCCAAACTATGGCTTTTAAAAGAATGGTGGCTGGTTTAAAAGACACCTTAGGTCAGGGCTGTCAAGCTGGTGGCCCGAGGATCTGATGTGTCATGCGCAAACTATGCGCACCTCACTCCGCGAAGGGGAAAAAATTATGAAATGTCATGTGATGGCAACATGATGCAGCGAGTTTGACACCAGTGCCTTAAGTTAAAAGAAAAGTATTTGTGCTCTTAACACTAGATAATAGCAAATTCCAAGTGCCACTCGTTTTTCTTCTAAATTATGTAAATGGAAAATGTTTGAGAATTATACTATTCTCAGTTTGAGAATTATACTGTCTATGAAGAGACAGTAATGAATGCTATGGACAGTTTGTACTCCTAATTGTATGTATGTACGTATGTATATATGTATGTATGTATGTGTGTGTGTATGTAGTACTAACATTTATTTATTCATATGTTCGGGTCTTTTGCTGTGTAAGATTGATAATATCTTGGTGATGTTTTGGCAAGGTCCCACTCACCATCCTCAGGCTGGTGTTTTCTGCTTCGTGTTAGTGCGAGCACAGCGTGATCGGAGTTGCCATCTCCTATAAATACTGGTGGGGGGGTTGGTGGGCTGGTTGGATGTGTTGTTATTTCTTTATTGGTTGATAGAGTTGATGTTTGAAGATTGGTTGGCTTTTTTGTAAGATCATGTGTGGCTGAGATATTGGCTGTGTGTCTGTCAGCCTCCGGTGATGTAATGGCCTGGGTGGTGACCTTGAGAGTTCTATTGTTGTGGTACCCTGGATCTTGTGATCTCCTGGGTCGTTTGTTGTGTTGTAACTTCTTGAGTTCTTGTGGTGGGATTTCCTGAGTTTTGTGATGTGATATCCTGAACGGGTGGCTGTGATGTAGCATTCCGGGTTTTGGTTTGGTTTCGAGTTTGAGGTCTGGGTCTGTGTTCTTGGTGTGTGTCTGTTTGTTTAGTTTTGGGGTTGGGGTGTGTGACAGCTGGCGAGACAGCCATGGTCTGGTTTCTGGGTGGTGATTGTCTTTCGTTTATAGGATGGGTTTGGGTTTTGACTTGGTGGGGGGGATTGGTGGTGGTGTCTTGTGTTGTTTTGGGTCTGATGTTGGTTTTCATGGCTGGGACTCATTTGTTGGTGAGGGCAACTCCGATCATGCTTTGCTTGCACTAGCACGAAGCCAAAAACACCAGCCTGAAAATGGTGAGTGAGACATCGCTGAAATGTCACCAAGATACTATCAATTTTACATGAGAAAAGACCCGAACACACCTAGATCTACATACCTGTACCCGTAAAAATCTATGAAAACATACACACACACACACACACAATTATGGAGGTTGTAGAAAATTGGACAGATGGGTAGAACTCATATATGGAGTTGCAAACTGTGGATAGTGAATTGCTTTGAGAATACTGTACCGTATTTGAGCATACTAAGAAGAGGCTTGTTTGATGATCTTTTAAAGCACAAAACACATGGGAGTATGTATGACTCCAGATAGAACTGGTCAGTGTGTGGTTCTCATTATCTGTTCAGATCTTTGGTCTTTGTGCAAGGCAACTGGTGCATTACATTTATTTAGGCTTGGCCTTTGACAAAGTTGAGTTAATCTCGGAGCTAACCCTATTGTAAACTATTTCACAAGATATCCAAAAGGCAAGCTAAATTCAGGTGGATTAATGCTTTCTTTGACTTATGGGCTAGTGCTATATCTCTGCCTTTCTCCTGGCATCCTCACAACAATTGTTACTGCAGGGTAAAGGCCGCCTCTGTTTTTCCTAAACCAGCCTGAAATAACACTTCTAAAACAATTATCTTCAGGCTAAAGCCCTTGCATTAAATTGCATCTAACGTATTTATTTATTCATATCCTGCATTTATTATATTCTATAAATAACTCAAGGTGGTGAACATACCTAATATCCCTCCTATTTTTCCCACAACAACAACCCTGTGAGGTAGGTTGGGCCGAGAGAGAGTGATTGCCACCAAATCCCCCAGCTGGTCCTCATAACTAAAAAAGGACTAGAACTCGCGGTTTCCTGGTTTCTAGTCTGATGTCTTAACCACTTGATCAGGAATGTCCAACCTTGGCAATTTTAAGACTTGTAGGGGAATTCTGGGAGTTGAAGTCCATAAATCTTAAAGATGCTAAGGTTGGACACCCCTGCTCTAGACTAAACTGATTCTTATCTTATGTTGATGGTGGCTTTCACACGCCAGATTTTCAACCACACCACTGAACTTTTATTTTAACATCAGTATGGTTTTGGAATAAAACTTATGATGATAACCCTTTTCTTTTGGATTGTTGGGAAAGCAGCATGTAACATCTTTGAAATTTTGGAAACTTTTAGGGTCCAGATATATAGTATTACACTGGGACGTTTGTTTTCTGTTTTGAAAGCTGCTAGAC
The DNA here is from genome assembly GCA_017656035.1 of Myanophis thanlyinensis. Taxonomy (NCBI): domain Eukaryota; kingdom Metazoa; phylum Chordata; class Lepidosauria; order Squamata; family Homalopsidae; genus Myanophis; species Myanophis thanlyinensis. The sequence goes on from JAEANM010015189.1 coordinate 10,695, forward strand.
ATAGTAATTAATAGATAAGTAGTTGCATTTTGATTTCAATCACATGGAAAACAGATGTTATCACATTATTTGAATATGAAAATTGTGGTTAGATGTTTTATTGCAATGCTCATGTTAAACAAGGGGTTAGTGCTTTACTTTAGTTAATTGCCAATAGTTGCTTTCAGGTTTTTGAAATATTGTATTTTGTATTTTGAATTTGCTGTGCTTATAAGATATGCTTGGCATCAAACACAAATGGAATGTGTATTAACTAACCAGTACAACCCCAATGATTTAACAGCCTCCAATTACCTGTGTTTTACCTTTTTAAGAGGTGCTGCACTTGAACAGAAAGTAACAATTCAATTTTATAAGGCTGTATAAAGAAAAATCAAAGTCACACATAGTTATGTATTTGGATCATGTAATAAAAAAGGAGTATCCAGTTTTAAATAATCAATGGAACATAACGCTAGAAAATGAGAAATATTATTTAAAATGAAATTAATTCACTATAAAATATTTTGTGTTTACTGGAACCCCTCAAAGAATGTTTTTAAAAGGATGCAGTCACAAGTACTGTATATTTAACAGATTAACAGAGTTGGAAGAGACATTGGAGGTCATCTAGTCCAACCCCCACCCAAGTTATATAGGATGCTGGAGCTTTTTGCATTCTTCATAAGTTTCCCACATCTTTTTGCACCCGTCCTTTTGCTTTGTTCATCAAGATACTCTTCTGCTCCCCCTTGAAAGACTTTTCAGTACTTCCTTTCCCCAGCCTTACAATCATTAGGCTGACTGGGAATTCTACAGTATGAACTGGAATCCCAATCTGGCTATCACAACATTGACCATATCCCATTTGAACAAAGTGGCTATCACTGCAGCCTATCACGGCAGCTTCCATAAAATGCCAGGCAGTGTGCTATAACCAACATTGCAATATAGGACATGCTCTTGAGAGTTGCAGACTCTTCCAGAGAGAAGAAGTGGACATGGAGTCACTGGACTTGGTTCTCACATTGCACTGGCACTATACATAATTCCTGTTCATGCAGCCTTACATCATGATTTATGAGCTGTGGTGGCACAGTGTTTAGAATACTGTATTGCCGGTTACTAATTCATGCCTGCCGATTGCCATTTTCACTGGCTGAAGGTTGATTCAGCCTTCCAAGGTTGGTAAAATGAGGAGTCAGATTGTTGGGGCCAATGTGCTGACTCTGTAAACTGCTTAGAGAGGGCTGTAAAGCACTGTGAAGCGCTATATAAGTCTAAGCACTATTGCTATTTACAGCAGGAGGGTCAAGCTGGTGGCCCTTGGGACAGATGCATCACACGTAGGTCACGCCCACCCCAGCTCCATGAAGGGGAAAGACATGGAGAAACGGCATGCGATGGCAATGTGATGCGGCACGTTTGACACCTGGGATTTACAGTATATTATGTGAAACATCCCACAGTGTCTCATTTGACACCTGATGGTAAACACAAATTCTAATATGAGGCCCTTGTTGCTCTCTGAACTTGGTTGGGGTTTTTTTGCAGATGTTTTATTGCTAAACTGTGTAATATCATCCGTGCTAGAAGGGAGTGAGGTTTGCTCTTTTTTAGCACTGATGGTGTTACCTAGTTTTGCTAAAGAAATGTCTGCATGAAAACAACCAAACTCAGAGAGCACCAAGGACCCCACAGTTCAGCCTTGAGCTACAAATATTCTCTTTTCTCAGGACAAATTCTGATTTAAGACTACAGCTAAGCTCAGCTATCTCTGCTTCTTTTGCTTTCCTGGGGATTGGAGAAAGGACTGCATAAAGAAAACTGAATATGCTACATTAACACTGGAAGAAGGATAGGAACACAATATAAATAAATCAAGCATTTTATAAGAACATAGTTTTTATTTGTTTTTCTAACCTCCATTGGACATCCTAATCACTGCAGCAAGACTGCTGTGTTTTTTTTTCTTCTTCTTCTTCAGTATTTACCCAGCTGTGAATACCTAAGCCAGCAAAAACTGAGCAGTAAAAGAAAGGATTCACATGTAATTGTCCCATTAAATCAAGCACTTAACTCTGTTCAGTCTCATATGATCAGGTTATTTCACAAGCTGTGCCTGAATCATCATTAATTGTTTACAACAGCAGCCAAGAACAGCCCCAGGTAGGTGAGTATTGGGTTTTGCCAGGAAAAACAGAACAACTTGGAAGGAGATGAAGCTTTCAAGCCAAGCTTTTCAAATTGTCCTAAATGAACTGTCTTTTTTTTTTTTAAAGAATCTCTTATTTGAGGAATACCAGATTTTCCCCCTTTTATCCTGCTCTTTTAATCATCGCTTTAATGAGCAGCAATTAGCAAGTGGTCCCCCACCCCTTATGCCAAACCTGGCCAAAGGTGCACCTGCTGACTTCTACATCTCAAATGGCTGTTTAAAAAAAAAAAGAAACAGGAGTATGGAACAAGCCAGATCTTTTGAACTGGTCTAATCTTAAGCCTGATACCATCCAGATGAGATGGGGGTTTCAGCTGCCTAAAATTTCTCCCCAATTTGAGGGTTGCTCCTAGTGGTTGGGGATGCTTGGGAGTTATAGTTCAAATGCATCTAAGCAGGCACCAGGTGAGAAGAAAACTCTTCAGGGTTATTGGGGAAAGCCCTGATTTCACAAAGCCCATGGTTTTCTTTGGTTGAGTTTATACAATGTCCTGAACTGGAAGATGGTTTGTCCCATACCCTTTGTGGTTAGTCTATGGATCAATAGTAATAGTACTTAGATTTATATACCGCTTCACAGAGCTTTACAACCTTCTCTAAGCAGCCTACAGAGTCAGCATCTTGCCCCCAACAATCTGGGTCCTCATTTTACCCATCTCAGAAGGAAGGATGGCTGCGTCAACCTTGAGCCTGGTGGGATTTGAACCAGCAGTCAGCAGAAGTACTGCAGTACTGGACTCTAACCCAGACATGGGCAAACTATGGCCCGTGGGCCACATCTGGCCCGTTGGGCTTTTTAATCTGGCCCGCCGAACTAGTTAC
>JAEANM010015190.1:0-13713 GCA_017656035.1 Myanophis thanlyinensis
AAAAAAAATTAAAAAAAAATAATAATAAAAGATTTCCAGGTGTTGTTTTTTTTAAATCCAGCAGCATTCCCCCCATCCCCAAAGCTGAGTTGGGCTTCCCTGGCTTGTAGAATTTTGCTTGAATGATGTTTTCAGTGAAGAGGTTGCTTGAAATCAAAGCACTGGTCATTCAAAAGCCACAGGAGAACAATTGCGATCAATACTAGTCTAGAGATTAGTAGGCTCAACACATACTATCAAACAAGATATACCAGCTAGACTGTACAAACAACCACCAGAAGATCAATGTATATACCTTCTCTTGTAGCATATGGACTATAGTTAGGAACACCATCTGGAAGAAACTTTAATCTCCTAGTAAATTGGACTGAGTTGTCCAGAGCTTGGTAAGATTTTAGGAGACCCAAAGGTAACTTTAATGAAATTTAATATTTGAATTTTATTGAGAATGGAAGAAAAGATAAGTAGCCACACATTGGGAACACTGCAGGTGAAAACAAACTTTTGTAGACCCCCAAAGTGATAAATCTATATTCCATACAGCAATTTTTGTCTGTTGTTTTCTGTTTCTTTCCCCATACTCTGCCCCTATTATACAGTGCATTGGGCTCAGTTGGGCTATAGAATAAATTACCCACTCTAGTGAACAATAAAAGGTGTTGAAATTTAAATTAGGAAGTTGTGAAGAACTCCAGGGGATTCAGAAGAAAGCTGAGAGTTGTGTGAAAATGATAAACCTTCATCCTTACATATCTGGATGTCACATTATACTGTAAGCCCCAAAATGTCAGAATATGAATCACAATGTTGCAAAACATTTTTTTTTTGTCATTTGCTTTCTTTTGGCCCCTACTCCTGAAAGGGACCCTTACAAGGATCTGATATACTACCCATACATTAAATCAAAATGTAACTACATCGGTTATCTTCAGTGAAATACTGTCCTTGTGTCCCAGAATGTATGGATACATTTATCACTAATAAAGAAACAGAAAATTTGGAGTGGGATAGATTGATCTTCACAGTGCTCTGTTCTTACCAGAATATGATCAATTATATCCGCCATCTCCAGACAGCAAACCTAGTTTATCATTTGAAAGGCTTCTCTTAAGTCCAAAAACTCATGAACTTGGCAAAGCATTGCTCTCATCAGCAGGCTTATAACATGCTGGGGATATAAAAATAAATACAAGAATCTAATAGAAGTAAGCATAATGCCATGAATAAAAAAGATATATTGATTATTCTCAACTCAAACACTGGGCTTTATGACTAACTTCAGAATGCCTTTTCATCTGAGTTGTCAATACTTGGTTTGAAAGATTTACTCACTTGAGCTTTTCATCCTCAAAGGAAGGCACAAGTGTTATGTAAATAATTCAAGATTGTGTTGAATTTCTTGAAAGCTGGGAAGATAATGCAGCGTTTTCAAACGAGATACTTTAACTTGAAGGATGGGGAACCTTGCTGTCAATATAGTAAGTCTATATTGATTTTATAGAATATGTATGTTGGGGACTATATTTTAAACATGCCTTCAATAATTTAGTTAACATCCATAGATCTAGAGGTTGTTCAATATCAAAACAAATTCTCCAGCACTAAAATGTGTTAAACTGTCTTGCAATATTGCTGTATCATAATAACGGCTCCTGATCATGCTGCTGATTAGATTGAAGTGGAAATCCTCAAAGCAAGAAGACTATTTTGTGCAGCTCATATCTTCTTTTGAATTCTCCAAGGGTTAGAGTCTACTTAAGTACTGCGGAAGAGCACCTGATGAAGCAACAATTTATTGAGGATCATGGCATCTAATTTGATTTTATTGTCCTCAGGAAATCAATTCTGTTCTAAGACTGAATTTAATTCAGGAAGTTCACTATATAGGAAAAGAATACATAGAAGTATCAGGTCAACCCCCCCAAATAATAAAATCCATTCTGCACTGCATCTTTGGATCCCCCCCCCAAGTAATTATATTTATGAAACTACTGTTTACAAATAATAAAAAAGTATATTTTGCTTATCCTGAGCAGAGTCAATCTTGTCATGAAACAATACTTTCACAAATATAATCATCCAGAAAACAGTGTTTATAAATTATTTATGAAATTAATTTTGTATTAACAACATTGGTTTTCAAATACTTTATGTTAAATCAATTTAATATTTTAGGAATTTCTATAGAAAATTATTTTCTTTTTGAACCCAGTTATTTTGCCAAGCAACAGTACACATAAAACAAGAATGCCTTCACTTTAATTTGCCTTGTTGACTTAAACATCTGCCAATATTTGTTTACAGTGCTTACATTTTATTTATCCATCCACCCATCCATCATCATCATCATCATCATTATCATCTATTTTCTGCTTTTATTATTTTGACAAATAATTTAAGAGGTGAACATACCCAACATATCTTCCTGTTCCTATTTTTCCTATAGCAACCCTATGAAGTGTATTGGGCTGAGAAAAAAAGACTGGCCAAAGTCACCCAGCTGGCTTTCATGCCTAAGGCTGGACTTGAACTCACAGTCTACTACTTTCTAGCCCTAACTACTACACCAAAATGTATTGGGGAAATTGCCTTAAGAAAAACCTTTACATTTGTGCTTAATTCTCTCTTACTACTATACATTTTCTATGAAATCAACTTTCATGTAACTAGTATATCTCTGCAGATACATTTTTATCTTTTTATGGCATAGGATTGAACTGTAATCCCTTTATTTGGGGTGACTGGATGGAGCTGAATGTTTACTGGCCAGGTGCCCTTCCTGACACCCATGTGGAGTTCGCAGCAGATATTTTCTCTTTCAGCCCTGATAGAGAAACACCTGCCATGGCCTAGGATTGAACTCTCAACCTTCAAAGTGGGAGGCAAGCATCTTCATCTCTAGGCCATCATGCTGCTCCTCTTTGCAGACACATTAATAAATGTATAACACATTTGCCTTGTTATTAATGGTAAGTTAGGCTGGACTTTCAATACATGTGTACTTTTTGATGAAGAGAATGCTCTGCTGTTCAGTGTGAATCTGGATGAATAAATGTTGAATGTTTTCAACATTGAATGTTTTTAAATGAATGTTGCAAAGATGGAACAATTCAACAAGGAATTGAATCTGGAAATGTAAATATCAAAGACCCAGGTAGATGCGCTTGACAGGAAAAAGGAAATGAATGGTTGCTGGTTAGATATATAAATTGTGAAAAATGAAGTAAGAAGATGAATTTATGAACCATGATAGAATGGTTTACAAAAGATGAGAAATGAATGGAGATAGCTTAAGACATGCAGATACTGGTAAAAAGATAGTGGGTAGTATGCTCTATTGGACAGAAAGTTTGGTGGGGAAAAATATGATTATATGAAAGCATTCCTCTGCCATTACATGGAAGGGAGACTTAGTATATTAGACAAAATGGTACATGGAATGAGAATAGGAGTAAGGGTGTAAGGGTGTAAAATAAGAAGAGACAGGGTCAAGAAGAATACGGATTGAATACAAAAATAAGTGACCAGTAGAAAAGAAGCATATCGATCTTTCGCGTAGAGAAATATTGTTAATGATAATTTGCAAGGAGGGTATAGACAGAGATATACTCAGATGCTTGCATAAACTAGAATTTTATGTATTTTGTTTTTTTTTTTATATATTTCTTAATCTCTTTGGCTTAACATTTCTTATACCTTTTCTGCACTCTGCATAACATTGCTCATTTGAAAAGAGGGAAAAAGACTATGGTGGTTGCATATGTATATTTATATTGAATCAGAGCACTGATGCTTCTTTTTCAGGCTTAGTTGGGATTATAGTTGGATTATACCAAAAAAGCTTATTTTGAGTTTTGAAAAATAAAATGCAATATTGTTTTCAGTTTGCTTCTGCATCTTGTTACTCAGGCTTGATTATTTATGAATCAATAAATATTTATACACACGCACACATACACAAATACAGACTGATTGATGAGCTGATTAAGGAAGAGGTAATGCTCAATTATTATTTTTATGAAAGTAAGACTTCTGGATAATTATATAACTTGTAGCTTGGGAGTTTAGGAATTGTTGAACTCAAAAGAAGACTATGCTCATAGAGAAATCTATTTCGTTTGAAAGATATTACTGCAAGGGGTCCGAGTAGTTAGTTTCTGGAATTTGCAGATCAGAAAAATTTGAAGATCTTTTTATGCTTTTTCCAGGTGAAACTGATGGGCTTGCTTTTCCACTGGCATTTCACTTCCCTTCCTTTTAGTTTTCTCTTTTGTGTTAAATAATTCAGCATTATTAATTTCCATGCTCATTGTTAGCATTTTGCATCTGGTTTCTATATTACTTTATCCTGCATTCAGGTCGGTAAGGATAAAAACAATAAATTAAAGGAACTTAAAATGAAATGTTTGCTGTCTTGTTTAAGAGCTTTACAAATTCCCACCATTTTCCATTTGTGAATTACCTTCTCTTCTGTATCTCTCATTATTCATACTACCATGAACATTTGTCATTAATCGTTCTGCACACAACACTTTTTCCCCCCATCCAAGTTCATTGCTAATGAATAATACATCTCTTTGCCATTTCACATTTTACAAGCTCTGTCTTACTCTCAAATAGTTCGGCTGACCTGAAAAGGAAGATAAATTATTTGCACTCTGCTGGAATAAGAATACAGGCAACTGAGCAGAGTATAAAGACAAAACAAAACAAAATACTAGCAGAATGGGATAAAATTAAAGGGTGGACTTGAAATAATAGAAAGTATGGTAATCAAATCATATGTGGGGTGAAGAAATATAGAGTTAGTTTACAAATTTGGAGTGAAGAATTTTAAAAGAATATAGGTAAATCCATACTAGAACTGAAATAACAAACAACAAAGGGGTTTCAAAGAGAGAAGAAAGAGATCAAACCATGTAGGTATGTATATATATTGTATATCGATACATATACAGCCTGTACATGCATACACACACCATGTACTATATTTATCTATCACTTGTTTGTCTTTGTCTGTCTGTCTGTCTGTCTATCATCTACCATCTTTCTTATTGTGAAGTTGTGAGTTTTTGAATAACTGCTGTAAACCTCTGCAATTAATTAAATAAAATTAAACCACCACCACCCAGTGCCTGAGGGATCTCAATGGACTTCTGAATCATCTTGATGAATTTCCCACTCTGTCTATAGGAAAGATTATTGAAGTTCTGCCTGGTCTGTGGTATATGGAGATGGTCTGAACATTTCACATTATTGCTCCAAAGTGGTCCATTCCATCTAATAAAGTCCTCATTCAGCACTTCGGTTCATCTGATTGCTGAAACAATGAAGAAGATAACTAAGGGGCGCTCATGATGAATTCAACCACGATGGATAATTTTAAATCCTACTCAATGGCAGTTTGTGCAGCACAGGGAGCCATTGTTCTGCAGCTATTGCATCTACACAGAACAGGCCAAGGATGTTTTTCCATATCATCTGACACTAGATGGAGTGGAGCCAGAATTTACAGGGCTGACTACAGAAACAAAAATCATAGGTTTGTTTATTTGTTTGTTTTTGCAGGCAAAGTAGAAAGGATTTGAGTTGATTTGGGAAACAGTTTTGGGGCAGGTCATAAAGAGATAACCTTGATAAACTTGTTAAGTTCATATGAATTCAGTTTGTAGAACTATAGAATATGGATAAGGTGACTAGAATGATGAAGGCCACCACTTATTTGTTTCACACTTGCCTCTGGTAGCTGACTAAATCAACCAGGTTCGGATGAGATTTATGGATACAGAAAACTGTCTCCTTGAATGTGTCTTTGCATGCTTTATGGATGTTGTGATGAGTCTTTTAGTGAAAAAGCCCTTCATTAAGTCAATAGATTTTTCTATTTATAGGCATTTCTAATATTATAATTATTATTATTATAATGCACACACACACACCACAAAGACCTTGATTGCATCTGACTGATTTTCTGATCCCACACCAGAATCAGGATTTTATGAGGGATAACCCAGCTTTGGGTTATCATAGTAGATGACCTTCAGTGGAAGTAGAAAGTCATAGTAGATGACGTTTACTGGAACGTAAATGGAAATGCAACCAAGCAAGTTCTCTTAGGGAGCTCAATGACTTTGGTATCATCCATTGAGTATTTTTTTGGTGAGACTGCTCTATCCAAATATGGGACAGAGCATATTGCTTTCGCTTTCACCTTTCAGTCCCAGTTCAGGAACCTTCTCAGGCAGTCACTTCAACGACAAACTAGTTTGTGTTAAATTTAAATTTATCTCTCTTTATTTTTTTGTCAGTAAATTTAAATGTACCATCAATTGGTACCAAAACTGATGATGAATTTACAGGGTTGACTACAGAAACAAAAATCATAGGTTTGTTTATTTGTTTGTTTTTGCAGGCAAAGTGGAAAGTACCATCAGTACCATCAGTTATCTGGCTGTGTTGGGTCTTGGAGGAGGAAAATTTAGGGATGATTCCAGTTATTTCTGCTAGAATGTGTTCAGAAGATGGTGCCGGACCCTTAAGTTTCTGAATGATGGTAGTCTGCAAAAGTTTACCTTGCCCTTATGTTATTCAAGATCTACACTGAGCGTTGGTGGCATAGTGGTTAGAGTGCAGTACTATAATACAGCTGTACTTCTTCTGTCTGCCAGTTCAAATCCCACCAGGCTCAAGGTTGACTCATCCTTCCATCCTTCTGAGGTGGGTAAAATGAGGACCCAGATTGTTGAGGGCAATATGCTGATTCTGTAAACAGCTTAGAGAGATCTGGAAAGCACTATAAAGCAGTATATAAATCTAAGTGCTATTGCTATTGCTACATAAAATTATTAGAGGAGGTCTTTCAGAGCTTTGCCAGTGAGGTGCCCTGATACATTGATAACATTCTTTTCACTCCTCTGTTGTGCCTTTCCTTTGATCCCAAAAAAGCAATTACCTTATAGTTTGTTCTTGAATGTTGCCAAATCTTAATAATAGCCTGGATAAAGGAAAAGAAACTAAAACTAAATCCCAACAAAACAGAAATGCTGCTGGTAAGAACAATGTTGGATTAAGGAATTGAGATGTAGCTTGTTTTGAATGGAGATATATTGTCCTAGGAGGAGCAAGTTCACAGTATGAGTGTGGCCCTAGGTCCCAAGCCAGATCTGCAAACGTAACAACAAACAAACATTGGTACAATTTGTGATCTTCCAGAGCAAGCAGAACATATTGGTTATATCCCATTTGCCTATCAAAAATGCACTCTACATGGACATACCTTTGAAAAGTGTGTGGAAATAAGTAATGAATGCAAAATGGAGCAGTGAGTAGCTGCTTCAGGCAAAGTGCAGATTTTGAATGACGACTGTGCTGCACTGGCTGACAAATGCCTTTTGTATGGAATGCAAAGTATTAGCTGTTGAGGAGCAAATAGAAGGATATGAGCAAAAAATGAAAGTGAGGTAATGGTGTAGAATCTTGGGATTTAAGGGACATGCCAATGTCCAGAAGCAGCCTCAACCCACTCACCCCACTCAAGTCCTTAACTTACAAACATGAATACTAAGACAGTGTTTGTGGGTATGTAGAAGACAAGGAGATAAACTGTAAGCAGATAGGAAGTGATATGTGATATCTGTAAATCTACAACTATTACAGGCAGGCAAAAGGGCTATCAATCAACTTTTGGGACCAGAAGCTAAGGTAAACAGCATATCAAGTCGGGTTTGTTTTTTTGCCTATGGCTTGGCTTAGATGAAGTGCTCAGAAGCAACACTGCTTAAAAGCACAGCTTGGGGCATGGCCTGAATTTGGCAGCAATCAGAAATGGAGAAAGAACACTGAGGCAGGACTTCCCAACCAGTGGAAGAACTTTTGGATGGAGGGCAGAGACTGTATGCCATTTTAAAAATTTTTGGAAGACTGAGTATTAAAGATATATTTACATGGCTGCATCATTGTGAGAGTGGAGAGTTGAGTTATCATGGTGGATCTTGGAAAATGACTAGTAGCAGAACTGCTTCTCTGGCTATCAAGCCACTTCTCTCCTTAGAGTAGTCCTACTTAAAGAAATTCATCAATCTAATACCTAGAAAAGGGCTTTCTGTCTGGCTTCCAAGCTGAAGAATGTTCTCTCAAAGGACATGTACTTGCCCCCCTCTACCCCCAGTTTTGCAGAAGATGGTGAATCTTGTTCCATGCTCTTAACAGTTAATTTATCCCAATGGTTTATTTTAATTCTGATTTTAACCGTGCTGATACTGTTTTAGGTTTTGCATTCTTTTTCTACCACTAAGCTATTTCAGCTGAAGAAGAAACAATAAGGCAATACAGAAGTTCAATAACAAATAAAATAAACATGTGTATATGTCTTAATAAATAGGTAGGTCATTGTCCCAATTTAGCAGAAGGCTGGTAAGATTGGTGCAATTTTTGGCACATTAGTCTTTACAAATCAGTAGTTATCATGGAGGTTCAATGGTTAAAATGCTGTATTGCAGGCTAATTCTGCTGACTTCCAGAGGTTTAATCCTGACCGGCTCAAGGTTGACTCAGCCTTCCATTCTTCCTAGGTTGGTAAAATGAGGATCCTGATTGTTAGGGGCAATACACTGACCCTTAAACTGTTTAGGAAGAGCTGTAAAGCACTGTGAGATGCTATAAAAATCTAACTGATTTGCTACTGCTACTTGTACACCAGTCTCCCGTATGGCACCCTAAGTCTGCTAATTTATGTTGGGTGCTAGCTGAAGAACAAGCTGGCTTCAGGTTCAGAAACCAACCTTTGATCAATTCATTATGCTGCATCACATGGCGGAAATGGATTGTGGACATCTGCATTGCATTCTTTTCCCACATTGATTGATTTGAAGGCTGTTTTTGATTTGGTGTCCAGCAACTATTAACTGTAGTTGATAATGACACTACATGGAAGTAACTACACTAGTTTAGATGTGACATTTCTGCTTTGATTCCCATCTCAGAAGGAGAGAAACAATGGTTTCCTCTTTAACTTTTATTTCAACTCAGGTTTTAACTTTCTGTTAATAATGGAGTTATTAAGAGAGGGAGTATTTTTTTTCCTCCAGTGTTGGCCAATAAAGCCATACTCATTCTTCTCTGTGCTGTGATGCAGTCATTTTATCCTTGACACAGGACAGCCTTCAGGAGACCCTGCAAGCCCGAACAGAGTTTGGTGGCAAAGAAAAATTGGATATAAATTATTCTGAAACAAAAGTCATCTTATTCACCGAGAGGCATGCTAACTGCTTTCACTCCTGGAAAATAAATGATACCCATACTGAACAAGTCAAGGACTTTAAACATCTTGGCATTTGCTGCTTAGAAGAATATAACAAAATAGTTCTACATAGAAGAAGGAAAGAAAAAAAAATATCTCAAGCTCAGGGGGTTTCTAATGCTATTATTCGATTTGCTAACTGCAGTGGCAACAATTTTGCAGTGAAATTATTCTAGCCAAACTGCTGAGCTTTATGGAGCTTGGTTTTCTGCTTATAAAGGCAGAAACATATTGGAAGCAACACAGCCTGAGTTTTTACATGTCATGCTGCATTTTCCCATTGGGTTCTTAATGCTGTTCTCTGGTTGGACCTCAGCCTTGCCTTTGTAAGGGCTCATATGAAATCCTGCTGACTAAAGTATTGGCTAAAATTAGTCTCTTTGGATGGTTCTTTGGCCCACTTAATCCCAGCCAATAAGTTTAGTTCTTCCACTAAGAAAGCATAGCCTTGGAGTTGATTTACTGTGCCCTGTCGGTTTAATTTTTTATGATGTCAGGGCCTCTGAGAGCCATCCCAGTCATTAAACAGCAAGTGCTTAATCTGGCCCTGTAGAAACATAGTAGAAAAGCCTTTATTATTACACCAGTAGTCTCTGTGATAGACTTTTTATTACTTTTATAATATCCTTTGTGTCCTGCATAGAAGAGCATTTTCATTAGCCAGAGTCAACACCTTGCCATTAATGATCTTGGAAGCAAGGGCCAACAGTATACTGCCATTCAATGGTTTGTTCCCTCCTTCAGAGAGTGATTGAGACAGCTTTGTGGGTTTGTTTCATCTGAACTTTGTTCTTGACCACTGGTTATCCATTACACCAAAGTTAGCAACCACAAGGTAACACAGCTCACTACTGCCATGTGAGAAGCCTTTGATTGTTACAAAGATGAAGCTAGGAAGAATTATGCTGATCTTGTACTCCTGTCTTCCAATCTTTTGTCTACCTGGCTTCCATGATTTCATCAAGGAGAACTAAAGAACTGAATGCACATTCAGTCGAAGATAAATGTAACACTTTGTGTGATTGCATACCTTACTTTATCAGGTTTTGCAATCATCTGGCATAAATGTCTCTTCAGGCCTCCTCCCTGAATATGTGAAAATCAGTGAGCAAAATGGGCAAGGAGGGCATAAGGAAATGGGGAGCTAGATTAGACACACATAAGTAAGTAAAGTTAGGAAGCTTGAAAGTCTGCCCATGCACCGTTTTGACAATTCTGAACTTCATGTTTGTTTTATATTAAAATCAACCCCTTCATGCTCCTAAAAAAATTCTGCTATTCAAAGTGTTTACTCTAATTTGATGTGAATCACCTTCTGATTGTCATTTCCACAGAAGTTAAAATCAGAAGCCAGGAGATAGCCCATCAAGCATTAAACTAGGAAGTGATTACCTTTCAGTTTAGTTGGTAATTACATATATTTAAGTTTTGCTGAACTGTACAGAGGTACATTGCAATGCTTTCAGTAAAATAGTTGCCAGGCAACTATAGAAAAATGCACTAAATGTTGTGAATAGACTCTTTACACCCACTCTTGTATCAATGGAGACTTACTGTTCTAAAAGATAGTGCTCTAAACTCTAGGAACGTTAAAATACTGCTAAAAATAAGCACTGAAATGAAAAATATTCTACCAAATTATATCACTGAAGAACATGATCTGGATTCAAAACATTTCTGTCCAGGTGCTGTAACTTGTCCTATTACATTTGCATTTTTTAAAGAACCATTTTTCATACCATTTTTTCCTTTAACTGAAAAAGTAAAACTAATAAACAAAAAAAGGAAAATATTATACAGTAGTGTCACAGAATTTTAAATATATATATTCAGAAAATTCCTGATATTATCCATCAACCTGAGCAAAATAGTCATGATTTAAGTTAAACTCTCCATACTAATGAAAATTATAGAAGAAAGCTTTTTCGATTGAGAAAAATTGCGAGCCTTTTAATGAAACTTTTTAAAAAATACATAAAACACATCAGTTAGGGTTATAAAAAAACCTTCCTTACAATAAACTGAACTAGAATCATACTGACAGATACATCCCTAGTCATAATTGCTCCTGACTGGAGGCTCCATTCATCTCCATGATAGATAAAACAGGAAAGCACAAGACTAGGAGACCCCAGGGCATGTGTGATGATTTCCTTGGATGATCCCCCAGATACCTCTTTAGATCTCAGCTCAGGGGAGAATGAGCTGGTTTCTGGCATATCAGGAACTGAGTTAATTGATGAATGACTGTCCAGAAGAGATTTGGCTGAAGCTCTAGCTGGGGAAAGCTTGTGCTTGCAGACAGCCATCAAAGAGGAGGAGGAACTGCCTTCTGCACCTAAGCCAAGAACACGTAGGATAGAGAAAAAAGGATCAGAGAAGGTCATCCAGACTATTCGAGAGGAGAAAACCCCACCTGTCTTGATGGGCTGCATAGAAGCTGGCTATTTATCATAGCAGATGGATGAAGGCTTTGTTGGGAACAATGTGTTTTGTTTCCTAGCTGTGTGTTTTTTGGTCATTGTGATTCCTGCCTTGCTTTGGATTAACACTGTGTTTTGATTTGAATCATGCCTTGGAAATTCTGGAGTTTTCTTGCCTCATGAGCTCTCTTGTGTTATGGATTTAAGTTTGCCTGGTGAATTTCTTTTGTTTGAGAAATTTTCAAGTGCTTTTTTGGATTATTTGGCCATTACTCTATGGACTAAGATTTGTCTGCTCATGGCAGGAGTTAATTGGGACAGTTCTGGGGTTTTTGGTGAAGGTAATTACTGGAGAATATTAATAAACTCACTAAACCATAGTTACCTATATATGTGAGTGAGCGGGCCAGCACAGTATGTTTAAATAAGGAAATTTATGCTCATCTAAATTATGTGACGAGTAGTCAGAGTTTTCCATGGACATGCCCATGGGGACATGAAAAAGTCAAAATGGTGGTATCAATCATTATATTGTCAACACTAACAACTTTTTTCACTGCTTCCCACCCCTCACTCAGTTATCTGTGCAACTGATTCCCCCAATTCTTAGTGAAAAATATCTTTCATTTGTACATGGTAATGAACTAATATCAGTACAAGTGTGCATTCTTGCACGTCCCATATTTCATTATTAAAAGCAACTTTAAGGTCTATACCAGTGGTGACGAACCTTTTACTTACCGAGTGCCGAAAAGTATGTGCTTTGCATGTGCCATCTGCACTTACATACAACTCCTCCATGTGCACTGCATGTGCAATCACACCATCTGCGCATGTATGCAGCTTTTGCATGTGCAATGCACACCTGCTGGGTGTAGGCACTCACGCACACATGAGCAATTGCATGTGCATGCACAAGGAAGCTCCAAAGACCAGCTATATGTCCTGCTGCAATTGTGCGCGTGCACAGCAGATGCCCAAAGACCAGGTGGGTCTTTGTAATTGCACATACATGCATGCACAATCGCATATGCATGCTCAGCTGGAGGTAAGTTGGCTGACAGTTTGTGTGCCCAGCAAGATGGCTCTGCGTGCCACCTGTGGCACCTGTGCCATAGGTTTATCACGGGTCTATACTATATTTATGTGTAATTCATTTATGACATTTATATTCTGCTGGAATCCAAAAGCACTCGGCAGGCCACTAATCTACAAATACAATTAAAATTTGCATGGTAAAAATTAAAAATAAGGTATATTGGAAAAAATAACAATAAAAGGAATCCCCTTTCAAATATTTTATGAAATATCTCTGTTTTAAGCTGTTTGTAGTTAGGTAAGGAATCAATCTTTCAGTCTAGAATTCTATTATATACATGAGTTTTCCGTAGTGGGAAAGGATGTAGAAAGTAAGAGAGGTGACCATTTCCTGGGCAAAGGAAGCTGAAACTATCTTTTAAGTCCCAGGAAACAAGATAATAAGGGGAAATATGAAGACAAAGGTATGCTGAATAGGATCGTCGCCTTGAGTTATTTGTAAAACTAATAAAGGCAGGATATAATTAAATAAATAATATTCATTTGCAACTCAGCTCCCTATTTCAATGGTGTTTGCATTCCTGCAGATGCCATGTTTTCTACCATAAGCAGTTTTCAGGTTTATACTACTCACAAGATCCTTACAGCTTGTCTCAGTAAAGAATAGTTCTTGTCTTCCTGTGGAATTGATTTTCTAGTGTACTCTACCTAGTGGTAGGATCATGAGTCTGTGCTGGATGCATTTGTACCACAAAGGGTTTACATGTGTGCATGTGTTTGAGTCAGTATTATCTCTTGGTGATTGCCTGGCTAGTCCCTGTAGTTTTCTTGGCAAGATTTCAGAAGTGCCTCCTTCTTCTTAGAGTTGAGAGACAGAGTCTAGCTCAGGGGTGGGCAAACTTGGCCATTTTGTGACTTGTGGACTTCAACTCCCAGAATCCCTCAGCCAGCAAA